>VUQH01029116.1:3620-16544 GCA_015106775.1 Etroplus canarensis | reverse complement strand
AACAGAAAGCTAAAGACTGGAACAAAGCTCTCCTCAGCTTTGTAGTCTATCATAGGCAGATATCTTCTGGAAGAAAAGTCTACAGTCTACGCATTATCGTAAATCTATTCAGAAAACATGAAAGTTTTCACCCACTAGTAAGACAGTTCCCTGAGGACAGACACAACCAGACAGGGGCTCTCTGCAGCTCGATTGTGTGACACCTGACCCCTGCTGCTGGCTAGGAGGATCCAGGCTGGAGCAGGTGAGCAGGCAGGAGCGTGGTGAGTAGACCAGAGTGCCAGGACACTGGTTCACCTCCTCACAGTGCTCCTGGGTGCAGTTAAACAACCCCTGCTCACACACACTGTGGAAGGAAGAGGAGAGGGAGCTGAATTAGTACCAACATCTACTAAATAGCATTCATTTGACATTTATTGGTGGATATGAAAGGCCATAAAAGTGTAGTTATTAAAAAGTTGGATTTAGCAAAAATCAAGCTTGCATAGATACATCAGAACAAGCCATGCAGTCCACTGAAATCCAGACAGCTATTATACTGTACAAGTGTATACTTTACAGGGATAACACTATAACCCAACACTGCTCAGTGAAAGTTTACTAGCCATCAATAAATTTTCATTGTTATCACTAAGCTCTAAACAGCAGCTGTGTGATGATAGTGGTGATTAAATGAATAACCAAAGTTTACAGTGACCAGATATATTTTTTCACATTTGATATGTAATGATTAACCAAACTTTCCTCACAGCGGTTCATCAACCAGAGAGATAACACAAGGAAACAAAGTCACGTACAACAAGGACTATGTACAGACACACGTGTACGCATAAACTATATGGACAAAGGCACTGGGCCACCTACGCATTCCTACGTACAGGAACTTTTATGACATCCCATTCTAAATCCGTAAGCATTAATATGGAGTTGCTTCAGCTTCCACTGTAACAGCTTCCACTCTTCTGGGAAGGTTTTCTGCAAAATTTGGCAGTGTGTCTGTGGGAATTTTTGCCCATTCACCCAGAAGAGCATTTGTGAGGTCAGACATTGCTGATGGACGGGAGAGCCTGGATCACAATCTCAGTTCTAGCTCATCTCAAAGGTGTTTGATAGGGTTGAGGTCAGGGCTCTTTGTGGGTCACTCAAGTTCTTCCACCCCAAACTCATCCAACCATGGCTTCAAGGAGCTTGTTTTGCGTGCTGGGGCACAGTCATGCTAGAACAGAAAAGGGCCTTCCGCCAACTGTTCACACAAAGTTAGAAGCATAGAACTGTTCAAACTGTCTTGGTAAACTGAAGCATTTAGATTCCCTTCACTGGAACATATGGGCCGAGATCTACGCTAGAAAAAAAGAAACCCATAGCATTATCCCTCCTGCAATAAACTTTACAGTTGGCACAATGCAGTCAAACAGGTAACGCAGGCCTGGGTGCACCAAGCCCAGACTTGTGCATTAGACTGCCAGATAGAGAAGCATGATTCGACACTCCACAGAACACATGTCCACTGCTCCAGAGTCCAGTATTTGTCTGTTTCTTCTTCCACCACTTTCTTCCATCCTTCTGCTTGGTGATGTCAGGCTTGCATGCAGCTGCTGGGCAAGGGAAGCCCATGCAATGAAGCTCCCGGAACACAGTTTCGTGCTGTTAATGCCACACGAGGTTTGGATATTTGCATTTACTGAGTCAGCAGGGGCTTGACGAACTTTATGCACTATGTGCCTCAGCACTGAGTCTCTCTTTGCTCTCCTTTCTTCTCTCTCCCCTCATCCCCAACCGCTCGAGGCAGATGGCTGCCCCTCCCTGAGCCTGGTTCTGCTGGAAGTCTCTTCCTGTTAAAAGGGAGTTCTTCCTTCCCACAGTCACCAAGTGCTTGCTCATAGGGGATCATGTGATTGTTTGGGTTTTCTCTCTAATACTGTGGGGTCTTTGCTTTACAGTGTGAAGCATCTTGAGGCAACTTTTGTTATGAATTGGTGCTATATAAATAAAACTGAACTGAACAGAACTGAACTGAGTGACAGTAATCTGTAACTTTACATGGTCTGCCACTTGGTGGCCAAGCTGCTGTGGTTCCTAAGGGCTTCATTTTGCAATAATAGCATTTACAGTTGATCAAATTTCACAAACTGACGTGTTGCAATAGTGGCAACCGGTTACAGTACCACGCTGGCATTCAGTAACCCCTTTATACCAACCCATCCTTTCACTAATGTTTTTAAAGGCAGTCTGCATGGCTAGGTCCTTGATTTCAAACACTTAAGTCAATGGGACTGAATGAAACACCTGAATTCAGTGAGTCAGACGTGTGGCCCAATACTTTTGTCCATATAACGTATAACGAAAAAGTAATCTGCAACGTTTCTAGAACACTGATTTGACTCACCGAGTCATCAGTAAGCAACTTAGACCCACAGAGAGACTAATGCTGTTATGTGGCGAAGAAATGCAATGAAATCAACCTATCCTGTATCAAGGAGCAGGAACATAGAGTGATTTCATCAGAGCTCTTGCACCACTAGGTACTCACTCAGGAGGCATGTGCAGTTTGCACTTATTGAAAGACAGAGCATGCATACAGCTACTTTGTGCAGAAATTTTATGTGGCTAGAGCTAAAATCAGATTACCATGCATGTTACTACTGCCTGCACGGTTTCTAATTTCTAACTCCAGAATTTCCAAATTCTACATAGTGACTTAAGCTTACTTAGAAACCTCCGAGCCCAAACACAGTAATACAAACAGAACCATTCATTCCTAATGAAAAGTTACCACACACACACATGAGTCCTGGCCTATCAGGGGCATGAAACAGAACCATGTTCAAAAAACTGGGTCAATATGATACTGTAGCTCCAGCAAAGCTCAGTTCAATAGACAATGCTTACTACAACTGATTCCTTGTGACAGATATCAGATGATAAAAGCTGCACGCAGACAGCCATAAAGGAGAAAGGCCCGCTTTTATGATGTTCCAATAAAATAATCCTCTGCCTGCCAAGGCCACAGAGTTGTTTCATCTTCTGCTGGTTTAGTAGGTCTACATCTGTACTGTGATTTTAACATTTTACTAAAGTGAATCTAGGCGTTGACCTGAGAGGAAACATACAAAGGATTTTACATCTACATTTAAATGTGTCTGATAGCGCTGCATTCGCATTCTCCATTTATCAGTCTAAATGTAAAATTAAAAGTGTGCGGCTGTGGCCAAAGTGTGAAGTCACACTACCATCTCTTAAATTCATCTGCTACATACCAGGTGTTACAGACGTGCTGAACCACGGCCCCGGGAGAATACATCTCGTCTCCTTGCACGCAGGGGCACAAAGAGATGGGAACACACTGGCCCTGGTGGTCCTGCACAAGACCCGGTGGGCACTGGCAACCTGGAACGCACATTCTTTGACCACCACTGTCATCACAGCTCCAGCCCTGTCTCAGATCTGAGCAGGAGCTCCCGCAGGCACGACCGCACTCCTGGTACACCTGGCCGCCTGAACACTGGACCGCTGGGGAGACAGGAAGGAGTAGGGTAACAAAAGGTTACTTTAGGACATGATATTGCAAAAATATTGCTGTGGCTCTATGTGCACGAGCAGCCACAACTCATTTTGTCAGGTCTGCTCATAAAGACTGGACCAGTTCCAATCAGAGGTGACAGACTAGACAGTTGAATGAACTATCAAAATAAGGGCGCCAGTTCATTATAAACCCAACTGCAAAAAGGTTGGCATGCTGTGTAAAACATAAATACAAACAATGCAATGATTTGCAACAGAGAAAACATATCAAACGTTGAAAGTGAGACAGTTTACTATTTCATGAAAAACACCAGCTCATCTTGAATTTGATGGCAGCAACACGTCTCAAAAAAGTTGGGATAAGGACAACAAATGGCTGGAAAAGTAAGTGGTGCTAAAAAGAAACAGCAGGAGGAACATGGTGCAACTAATAAAGTTAATTAACAACCGGCCAGTAATGTGATAGGGTATAAAAAGAGCACCTTAGAGAGGCAGAGTCTCTCAGAAGTAAAGATAGTCTGAGATTCATCAGTCTGTAAGGAACTACGTCTACAAATTGTGGAGAAATTTCAGAAAAATGCTCTTTAGTGTAAAACTGCAAAGATTTTGAACTTAGGACTTTGGACTGACAGGACCGTGGTGATCTTGGGGCCCTCGGGTGGCACTGCAGGGATATGGCCATGTTTACCACTGTGTAGCATCCTGTTTCTTCTTTATGATATTTTCTGTTTCATGATGCGCCAAATGCTTTCAGTTGGTGAAAAGTCTGGACTGCAGCAGGCCAGTCCAGCACCCGGACTCTTCTGTATGCGGTTTACCATTGTCTAGCTGAAATAAAAAAGACCGTCCCCAAAAAAGACGTCATCTGGAGGGGAGCGTATGTTGCTATAAAACCTGTATGAACCTTTCAGCATTGATGGTACCTTTCCGGATGTGATCTGATCTGGTAGCAAGCCTGATATCCCCTCTCCTCTTTAGTCCAGAGGACGCGGGGTCCATGATTTCCAAAAAGAATTTCAAATTTTGCTAGGTCTGACCACAGAACCATTTTCCACTTTGCCTCAGTCCATTTTAAATTAGCTTTAGCCCACGGAAGACAGCTGTGTTCTCCGAATCAAGTCCGCATGTGGTTTAGTTTTAACCTCCCTTTGTGGATGGCACGACCAAGGCAAGGATTTCTGGAAGTGTTCCTGAACCCATGCAGTGATTTCCATGACAGAATCATGTCTGTTCGCAATGCAGTGCCACCTGAGGGCTCCAAAATCACCAGTATCCAAGATTGGTCCCTTGAGCACACAGATGACTCCAGTCAAAGTCTCAAGTTCAAAGTCTTTGAAGTTTTCTGTTTAACATTACTCTAAACATTGAGCAACATTTATTATTAACTTTTTTGGAACTGGGGTTGTAGATCAACTTGTCCAAGTCTCTAATTCTCAGAGAATTAAAGGTATTGTTCGTAAAGGCCTTGCAAAGCAACACAAGTAGTTGCCGCCACACTTACGGCAGAAGGTGTGGTTACGCCAGTGGACGGTCACGCCTTCCTGAGCGCAGCGTCGGGCGTAAACAGTGAGAACAGCGCAGTGACAGGCCTCCTGTGGAACGCAGCCGCAAACCTCTGAGAGACAGAGGCGGAAATACGGCTCCCTCTCCACCATGTCGTGACACACCTGCGATTTCAGAGACAGACATGTGTGTGAACAAAAGAGAGGGAGTCTTTGACGTTACCATTTGTTGCTAACACACACACTGACCTGAAAGATGGGGCTGTGCAAGATGCCACACACTGTCTCTGCGTGTTGTCTCCTCTGGGTGTATGTGGAGCAGGGGTCTGGTGGAGCTCCTCCAGGCAGGGCGCAGTGCTCTGTCGTGAATTTCCCCGCAAAGGATGTCACACTGTTCTCCACGTCTCCTTCTGGGGTGGTAAAGTCATCATGCTGATTCCAGGTCAGTGTTCCACACAGGCCTCGCACCTTTAGATATGCCATACACACCCATCACCAAAATGGAGAAGGATGAATTCCATGTGAAGGTGTTTAATCATAGTGTTACAGTATATTGGAATTTAGTGCTCAGTCCCATTTTCCCACATTAGCCCTACCACCTGGATCTAGCGCTCTGCTTTGGAAGCTGCCATGTAACAGCAGGGCGTTCTGTTTCTTTTGCAGGGTATTTAATCCCCCAGCAAGTTTGGATTGGGCTGTAAACAGCTAGATCCATGAGTTTTTTACGATGACTTATTTCTTTGTGATCTTGCTTCAGACGATTTTGAATCAGATCATCAAATTGTGACTGAACTGCAGACTTTCTGCCTTAATTCAAGGGGTCTGACAAAAGAATGGCATGAACTGTTTAGAAAGTACAGCCATTTTTATGCATAGTCCCATATTTTCAGAAGTTCAAAAGTACCTAACAAACTAACATTTAAATATAAGAGTTGTTTTTAATTCCATCCATCCATTTTGTTCCGCTAATCCAATTCAGGGTCGCGGGACCCTATCCCAGCTGTCATAGGGTGAAGGGTGGGGTACACCCTGGACAGGTCACCAATCCGTTGCAGAGCCAACACAGAGAGGCACAACCAGTCATGCTCACATTCACACCTAGGGTCAGTTTCAGAATCGTCAATTAATCTAACCATCTGCATGATTTTGGACTGTGGGAGGAAGCCGGAGCACCAGGAGGGAACCCACGCAAGCGCGGGGAGAACATGCAAAGTCCACACAGAAGGACCTAAAACTGGAAGCCTGCTGGATTCAAATCTGGAGCTTCTTGCTGTGAGGTAACACTGCTGCCCATGTTCTTAATACTTGGATCTTCTGCCCTCAATGACTGCCTGAAGTCTAGAACACATGGGCATCTCCACATGTTTCCTCCCTTGAGGTGCTTTGCCAGGCCTTTGCTGCAGCCGCCTTCAGTTGCTGCTTGTTTGTGGGTCTCTGCATCCAGTTTTGTCTTCAGTAGCTGAAAAGCCGCTCTGTTGGGTTGAGCTCAGGTGACTGACTTGGCCACCGGAGAATATCCCATTTCCGTGCCTTAAACTCTTCGGTTGCGTTTGGTTGCTTTGGGCCATTATCCATTTGCACTCTGAAGCACCGGCCGATCAGTTTTGCAGCATTTGGCTGAATCTGAGCAGAAGGAACCCTACTACTTTTATCAGCAGTCACATCATCCATAGACACTAATGACATGGTTCCACTGGCAGCCATACATGCCCAAGCCATAAGACTGTCTCCTGCATATTTTTACAGATGATGTGGTATGCTTTGGGTCATGAGCTGTTCCTTTCTGTCTGTACTTTCCTCTTCACATCATTGTGATACAAATTCATCTTGGTTTCATCTGTTCAAAGATTTTTTTTTCCAGAACTAGGCAGGCTCTTTTAGATGTTTTCTGGCAAAATGTATGCTGGCCCTTCTGTTCTTGATATCAACCCGTGACTTAAACATTGTTTTAAACCTTCTATATTTACATTCCTGAAGGCATCTCTTGATTATAGACTTTGATAATGATACACCTACCTCCTTGGGAGTGTTTTTGGTATAGCGATATGTTAGGGGCTTTTCCTAACCCAAGGAAGTAATTTTATGATCATACACTTTAGTCATCTTCTGTGTTCCTCCAGGCCTTTTGGCAATGCTGAACCGGCCAGTGTATTCCTTCTTTTTAAGAATGTGTTAGAGTATTGATTTTGCCATCTATCAGACAGGTTTATTTTGGTTTATCAGGTCAGTGATGGCCCCCTTTACTTTAACAACATCTCTTTGGAACTCCTATTGGGAGTTCAGGTGAACAGCAAACCAAATGTTATTTCAACGCTTGAAATCAACTCCTTTTGGTCACGTGAAAAGTAAGAAACTGGGCTCATGTGGTCATGAAACTGCTTTTGAGCCTCTAAAAATGGGGCGATATGTATAAAAATAAATATCTATACATCTGATGCAAATCTTTTGTCAAACCCTTTGAATTAAAGCTGAAAGTCTGCAGTTCAGTCATGTTGTGAGCGACTGATTTAAAATCCACTGTGGTGGTGTATAGAGGCAAAATTTTAAAAAAGTGTCATTGTCCAAAAACTTATGGACCAAACTTTGACTGTGTGTTGCACTTATAGAAGTTATGGATGCACCTTGCTAACTAATTGAACTAAAGGCCCTCTTGGCCATTTCTGGTTCCAAAAACAATTTGGCAGTGTTCAAACTTCTAGAGTCAAAATTTCAAAACAGTAGTCCACAAACTAGTAAGTTGTATCACAGCGGCCACCTTCATCTTAGATATATTATATAGTTACAATTAGACAATAGGGACTAGTTTAAAAGTCACCTTGTTTGCAAAGCCAGGCTGCAAGGTGATGAGGGCCAAGGGTCCATTCAAGTACCACAGTATCTGGGCTCCAAAAGTCTGGATGAGGAGACATGAAGAGGAGGCCCTACGCACAACCAGGTCACCCGTTACCACAGGCAGTGCCTCCCTCTGGCCATTCAGTGTCACTGTACCTGTGGGTCACATTAACAATAACCAATCAGAATGCAGTCAGCACATTCAAAGTCCTAACAATAAATGGCAAGTTCAAGCCAGAAAGTATCTGCGTTTTTAATTTCCATAGTGTTTTCTAAATGTCATGTTCCTGGTCCCTAGAGCTCCCCCCCTCTCCTCACGCTCTTCCTGGCAGGCTGTGATTGGTTGGAGCTCCCACCTGTCATCAGTCTCCTCTATTTCAGCATCAGTGTTCCATCATCACCAGATAATTGTAGCTACATGTAGCAGTAACATCAGGCTCCCATTTCCTATCCCATTTCCTATCAGTGACCTCGTCTTCGTGTTTACTCTTTTCCAGATCATTCCCACTCTGCAGCCTGCCGTTAATAGCTCTTTCACAATCCTATGACTGTTCTGAGAACTGCTAGCCTGCCTGCCCACCCTGCCGTAGCCACGCGCTATTGTCTCTCTTTGCCTGCCAACCTCTGTGAAAAAAACACTCTCGAACTTCTTCTGTAGTGGATCAATCTGTGCTCAGTCGCGACACTAAACTGTTAAAAAATAAATCCCCTAATTGTAACTTCAAAGTGCTACATTTCATGTTAAGTTTCATCACTAGGTGACACTATTTTATCAGAAAGCCTTTGTGTAGTTACTGATGTATTAAGAAACATGAAAACGCAAAAGTTGGACCGATATCGGGGTACTGCTGTGGTTAGCACTGTTAAACTCTCTAAAGTGGACAGACGTGCTGGTGCATCCAAACCACATGACCAAATTTAAGAAGACGTAGCTGCAAGATGGAGCCTCACAGACTCCATTTCAACTTATGTTAAAAATTGAATATTGGGAAATGTGTCTCTAACTGGATTCCTGTTGTTTTCCTACTTGGATTGTGACTGTGAGTTTGTGCTGAAAAATATTTCACCAAACAGGGCAAAAAAGTTAAGCAATTCCCCCCTGGGATTAATAATAATAATAAAATAGTCAAAAATGGCCAATTACACCCTAGACGCCACAGGGTTAATTCATGCAAGAAGGTTCTAGGTTCAAACTTCCTTGTCAGCTGGGACCTTTCTATGGAATTTCCCCTAAGTACAAAGACATGCTTGTTATGTTAACTGGTTAATAGGTTATAAATTGGCCATCGATGTGCCTCTGTGGAATTGACCTGTTGACCTGTTCAGGTGTGCCCTGCCACTCATCTTATGACAGTTGGGATAGGTTCCAGTCCAAATCAGATAAGAAAACTCATTTATGGATCTGAGATCCTCCAGTTAGCCGTTTGGCAGGTAGCTATGACGTGCTAGTCACATCCCGCAACTGTATTATTGTAAGCTGAGTTCTGCTGAACCTAAGCAAGCCTCATAGATAAAAGCTACAACCTTCAGTATGAAGCTACTATTATACTATCTTGTCCTACTGTTACCATCAGTTACACATAAAACAGGTCAAAAACTGTATTTTTTTTTTTTTTTTACAAATCAGTGCCTTTAAAAAAGAAGCCCTTGCTGAAGTGACAAAAAAAAATACAGTTCCTCAAATAGCCTCTAGAGGCCAGCTGTTTATACGCTGCCATAAAACACGTAAAAATAGTGTCTCCGGTAGCGTAGTGATTTGCGCATTCGCCTTACAAGCGAAAGGTCCCTGGTTTGATTCCAGGTGGGGACACAAGCCCCTCTTACCATGGAGGGTTGCATCAGGAAGTGCATCTGGTGTAAAACCTCTGCCAAATTACCAATGCGGATTAATCCGCTGTGGTGAATACAAGGGAGCGGCCGAAAGGTACATAAAATAAACAAAACTCTCCCGCGTTTATCATGGCTATATGGTAATCCATTTCTCATATCTGACAGGTTTAACTGTATTAAGATTAAAGTTACATTTTTAGGGGGGTGGGGCTGTAACTGCTTTGACTGACATGTTGTAGTCTGCTCCACTTTAAAGAATTCAAGTCACTGAACTAGACTTAACCCTGTTTGTAGTGTTGGTGCCTTTTGACAGCTACCTGATAAATAACATGACTAACATAACTGAGCACAAAATCACAGATATGTGTCTGCAGGATACAGCCTACAGTCCATGGATGCACCTTGCCAACCCAGCTTGCTAGCGTTAGCTGATAAATTAACATGTCACCATCTTGTCCAAATAAGTTTGCTTCTGGGTCTTGTAAAATAGCGTAGTTTAACCCAAATGTTAAAACGGAGTGACACGCTTGGTCAGAAGGACCTCAAAATCCAAGGTAAAATGGGCTACAGCCATCCTTTATATACAGTCTATGGTTTAAAGCAGCATAATCTAACTGCCTATTTACAATATATTTATTTATTTGCTGGCTATATCTGCCTCTGCACCTGAAAAGAGCAGTAATAGTGAAACCATGCAGTGAAGTTATGGGACATAAAATTCTCACCAGTGTCTGTGATGGTGGCTTTGGTCCGCAGAGCTGTGACTGACATCTCCTTTAGACATCCTAGTCCTCCGCCTCCTCCTCCTCCGGCAGTACATTCCCCAGTGCGTACACTCACAACTATCTTCCTGTCAGCAAAGTCCTAAACACACAGAACATAAGAACAAGGGAAGTGTGGCTGCCACACACACACACACACACACACACACACACACACACACACACACACCAAAGTGTATGTAGTTACATAACTGAATTCCTCTGCATGTGTCTCACCTCCACAGTAATGAAGGAGCAGTCTCTTCCCTGCAGTGAATACCTCTTTTGGTCAAAAGTGGTCACCTGCAGAGCCCCCATCAAGGTGCATTCAGCTGCACACCTCTCCCCAGTGCACTGCCACTGACCTGCTCTGCACACACTGTCAGGGCCAAGTAAAAGGGGGGAAAAGCTGACTGTAAATAGGTACAAGGGTTAAAAAATGAAGACCTGACACAGGAAAGACACAAAACATACACACACACCCCCCCCTCACCAGGTGTTGCATTTGTGCTGTATCTTGTCCCCTGACTGGTACGTGCGCCTGCGATGAAAGCAAGGACAACTGTCTCTTTGCAGACACCTTCCCTGGTGAAGGTAGAGGCCCGGAGGACACTCACAGCCTCCGACACACTCTTCCCTGCACTGGCCTGCAGCAGCAGCAGGCCCGGGGGGCTGTGGAGAAATACAAGTGGGAGGACAGGAGGACACACAGTCTGAAAACACCTGACCTCTGGGGCAGACACGACCTAAAAAGACAAACGAAAAAGGAAGAAAGCATTGTTAGGAACTTTAAACTGTGTTCTTTTATTCCAGCTAAAATCTCATGACTGCTCACAGTTTATAATAACACACTATGAGTCAACCCTGGTTTGAAACTGAGGGAGAGCCCTGTGTGTAGAAACTGTCAACTCAGGTCAGCGATGCTAATAGTGAAACATTAACTCAACAGTTCAGTTCAATTCAGTTTTATTTGTATAGCGCCAATTCACAACAAAAGTCGCCACTGTAAAGTAAGGACCCTACAGTATTAACGAGAAAACCCCAACAATCAGACAATCCCATATGAGCAAGCACTTGGCGACTGTGGGAAGGAAGAATTCCCTTTTAACAGGAAGAGACCTCCTGCAGAACCAGGCTCAGGGAGGGGTTAGCCATCTGCCTCGACCGGTCAGACATATTCTTCTAGAAGTGCCTGCTCTCATTATACCAAACAACCTATGACTCACTTGGTAGAGAAATGTTCATTTATGCTTCCATTCACACCTGTGGTCAATTTAAACTTAGCAAGCATGACACAGGACTGTGGGAGGAAGCCAGGGTAGCCAATCGAACATAGGAAAACTCCATGCAGAAAGGCCCCAGCCAGCTGGCGGATTCAAACCCAGGACCTTCTTGCGCTGAGATGACAATGCTAACCACCAAACTGAGTCACTGACTGCACAGTGAGACTCTGGCCTGCGATTGTGTTGCCACAGGGACCCCCTTTTATCACCTCATTCCTGAGGAAGGCAAAGATGGAGGAATACTGTGGTGTGTCTTTACCACATAGGGTGGGTGTCCTCCACGTTATGATGATGTGCTGCTGGGCACACTCCCGGGCGTAACTAGCCAGAGTGTCACACACTGCCCCTTCCCTCTCTCTGGGTGGCAGGCTGCAATACAGGTACAGACAGGTGTCTACGTAGGCTGCTGGGTCCAGCTGAAATACGTAAAGACATGATCTTAAGTAACTCATGCAGCATTTGGACACACAGGATGGTCCTGCACTGCAACAGTATGGTAATTTGATGCTGGGAGTCATAAAAGTTAGATGTTTAAAACTTGCTGAATGTCTTTAAGGCATTTAATATATGATTGTTCCTAGGAAATGGTGAAAGATTTGATGGGAACTTATGGATACTGGTTTTATAAAGCAAAAATAAATTAGATGTGGGCATTGGAGACATACATTCACTGGCCACTTTATTAGATACACCTTGCTGGCACTGCAGTGTACTCTACTGGACCCCCCCTTGCCTTTAAAACTGCCTTAAGTCTTCATGGCATACACTCGACAAGGCAATGGAAACATTCCTCTGAGATTTTGATCCATATTGACATTAAAGCGTCGCACAGTTGCTGCAGATCTGACACCTGCACATCCAGGATGCAAATCTCCCATTCCACCACATTCCGAGGCCTTTTGAGTACAGTGGACTAGATCCTCTTGATCAAGGAACCAGTTTGGGATGATCTGAGCTTTGTGACATGGTGCGTTATCCTGCCGTGGAAGCGGCCATCTGCGGTCATAAGAGGGATGGACATGGTCAGCAGGAATTCTCAGGTAGGCTGCGGCGTTTAAATGATGCTCAACTGGTACTAAGGAGCCCAAAGTGTCCACCGTCCGACTTTCACAGCAGAAATCGACACTCAGACAAAGCAACCTAATCTCCGATCTCTGTTGCCAGGACTGGCACATCTGGAACCACGTTTAAAGT
>VUQH01029115.1:2371-18917 GCA_015106775.1 Etroplus canarensis | reverse complement strand
CAGACAAGGTTAACAGTGGTTATTCAATATCTTTGTGTTTTCATTGTTGGAGATGGAGGAGTTATCTAACAGAGAAAAATAAATAAATAAATGCTACCCAAACTAAAGGCCAGATTATAGCATACAGTAGAAGAAAAGATAAAGAAGATGTACATATAGGTTGCAAGGTAACAATAAAAGTGATAGTGGATACTATCTCCCATTTTATCTTTCTTGTTTAGTATTTTGCTTTTCCTAGGCTATTTACATACAGTCAAATGTGAACCCAATAAAACAAACAAAACCCTTCATGGAGCTGTAAAAACGGAGAGCTGCAGACTTAATTATAAGATATCTGGCAAGTTGATCATTTCTCTTTCTGCATTCCATCTGTGTTTGCATGCATTAATCATTACCTGTGCAACCAGGATACAGGTTAGTTGGCAGGTACGGTATTTCACAACCATACTTCTGTGAAGCCCCACACCCTGACTATTTTGTACTGTGTGTTATGGGTTAATTATTCTGACACGAGTATAAATTACTGCAGGGACAATGAAGGGAAGGTCACCGTTTGTCTACATTTAGTATTCCTGCCATATAAATTCAGAGACTTTTTTTCTGAATGCTTCCCGATAGTTAATATAAAGACTTTTAAGTCCAGAGAAGTTCAGTCTCCAGTTTATTAGGTGCACCAACTACAGTTCTTCCTGGTGCTGTTAGAACAGCATATATTGCAAATATTCAGTCAACAATTTGATATAAAAGGGGTGGAGAGAAATATTTCTTAAACCTCAAATTACTCATTACTGATCAGAAGGGGTTGGGACAGTGGTGCAGTGGTTAGTACTGTCGTCTTACAGCAAAAAAGTCATGGATTCAAATGCACCACTCAGCTGGGGCCCCTCTGTGTTGAGCTTGCATGATCTCCTTGTGCCAGTGTGGGTTCTCTCCAGATACTATGGCTTCCTCCCAAAGTCCAAATATATGCTTGTTATGTTAATTGTCTGCCTCTATTTGTTGGTGCTGTAATAGTCTGGTGGTCTGTCCATCAGACTATTACAGTGCTACCTCTTCTGCTACCCCACTTCTTGTGCTATGAAAGTGGAGAAAGGCTGTCATACAGAAAGCTCCTAAAACCCTGACTTGGATAAGGGGTTATGAAAATGGATGGACATTGATCAGACAGCATTTTAGATGACAAGCTCACCATGAGGTCTGTTCTGAAGCATTGGATGGCAACAAATAAACAAGTTCACTGTTCTGAATTCAGTTGCTTTGCTCATTTTATTGTATTTCAGTGGAAGGTCCCTGAAGCTATGGTATATGTGCAGTTTTACCAAAAAACATAGATTTGATTGACTTTTATTGGCAGTATTTTGAAGGACACTAATACTGGACAGGATAAAACTGGGCATCCGTTTTGAGATTTGTAGCTTTTGAACGAGAAAGTCAAAGGTCTCTGCAACCTCTCAAGCCCTGGTCAAAAGCCACTGGGTTCCTGGTTTTGTAAGCCTTCTTGGGCCCAATCATTTATGTGTTCTGCTCTCAGCAGGCCTGAAGGTCTGACATATAGGCAAGGAGAGACTTCTTTATTGTTCTAGTATTGAAACCTTACCTATCTGGGTAACAACTTAAATGTGAATTAGTATCACATGCCAGTGATAGTTAATCTAATTAAAAAGCTGCTTGCTATAACATAGATACTACTTTCTGTGTATCTACACAGTTTGTATACATGGAATTCTTTGAGAATACAGCCATAGTTATGGTAATTGCTCACAAAATAGATGATCACATTCTGGTTTGTGATGACAATAATATTTTAAAAATTGTTAAAGTATAATACAGTTATTGATATGTAAAAATGAAATGCAGTTAAGTACATTTCTTTCCATTAAAGTAAAATCAGTTATTTTTATTTCATACATCTTTATACTTCTCAACTACATTTCAGAGAGAAATGTTTTAGTTATTCTTCAACTTTGTAGATTTCACAAACAAATTATCATAATATGCCATGTAGCTACTGGTATTTCTCTGTCCACTTTTGAATGTTTTCCACCACTTCATAAAAACGAGACACTGCTGTGGCAACTTTGAAGTTACATCACAGAAATATTCTCCCTATGGACATGTGCAGAGGAGAGATAGTGGATATTTTGGACAAAGGATATTGAAGATGGAGCTGCCATTCAGGAGGCGAAGAGGAAGACCACAGAGAAGGCTCATGGATGTAGCGAAGGATATGCAAAGGGTTGGAGTGACAGAAGAGGATGCAAGAGATAGGGCAAGATAAAGGCACATGATCTGCTGTAGCAACCCCTAATGGGAGCAGCCGAAAGAAGTATATGTGTATTTCAAGCAACAGTTTATAACTTCATTTAATTGAAATTTTTAAACTTAAACTCAAGTGCATTATTGGCAAGATATTACATGAATACAACCCATCTTTCAAAACAAGGTTAGTTCACAGTTGTGCATTATTTCTGTACCATAAATCCAACTGTATCTTAACATACATTGCTCCTGTTATGAAAACTAAACTTAAAAACTAACTTTATAGAAACATGCACAAACCAAAACAAACATACAAAAAACTTATAACCTACACCAAAATGCACCTTTTTTCTTTTTCATTTTGTTGAACAAAATAAATATGAAAATGTAATATTACCTAACAGTAGAATAACCAAGCAACCCTACTTTAGGAACCACCTGTTCCACATGCAACACCAAAAGTGTTTACATGAACAGAGCTTCATTGTTTCCTTCATATCCTGACTCCAGATACTAGGATCTCTCAGTTTTGAGAAACCAGGACATTGCTGCTGATGTGCATTGTTCCATGGTTTGTGATGGTTTCACGCTATCTGCAGACTCAGCCAGCTGAAGAGAAACTGCGAGAAAGGTTGTGATACCAAATGTCTCACTTCTGCAGCAGTGCAGAAAGTAAATATAATCCACTGGCAATTTGGCTGGGAGAAAGCATTAAAACATTTGTAAAAATCACAGCTAAAACAGATAAGTAATCAGTAACAAAATACTCATTTAGCAAACATTCTGAGATATGCCTAACTACATTCATCTTTGTTCTTTTTAAACATCTGATACCAAATGAGACACAAACCAGGATACTCCTGTCCAAGTAAACAAACTCACTGAGTGAAATAATAGCTGGAGTCTGGTGTCACCGGATAAAAAATTAACAAATGAAGCATTATCAAGATGAAAATGCAGGTTCTTCGTCAAAAAAATCTTCATCTCATCTTGTTTGGGGGCCTCAGCATTAGGCTCTTAAGATTTAGAGGCCTTGGCCTTTGCTTCTTCTTGTTTGGGGGCCTCTGCCTTTGGCTCTTCTTGTTTGGGGGCCTCAGCCTTTGCTTCTTCTTGTTTGGGGGCCTCAACCTTTGGCTCTTCTTGTTTGGGGGCCTCTGCCTTTGCTTCTTCTTGTTTGGGAGCCTCAGCCTTTGGCTCTTCTTGTTTGGGAGCCTCAGCCTTTGGCTCTCCTTGTTTGGGGGCTACAGCAACCGCTTCATCTCCACACAAATTTCTTTTGAGAGAAAGATTGACAAAACAATATTTGGTAAGTTCATAAATTTCATCACAGATGTATTAATTGCCTCTGCTGATCTGCAAGCATAACAGTAGCAACCATACCTTGCTCCTACTGAATCTTTTTTCAAAAAATTACACACTAAACTCCGTCCTGCTAGTTTCTGCTTCAAAGCTTCTTCTTCTGTCTTCCAGCTTTTTTTCTCTTTATCTTGTTCAGCTGTGTTATCATACGACAAGAGGAAGATAACTACATTTTAAATAAGCTTGGTAGAGGTTGCAGATGATTTCTCCCATCTTCATTTCCAAACACACAAATATTTTTCACACTGAAGTACATAAACCGTCACTTACCTTTCAGATCGTTTAATTCTTTCACTGCTGATGCCTCTTCTTCTTTGGCAGTTTTCTGCAAGTGCAAAAGAAAATCTCAACAACACAAAGCACCCCAGTGTAGTTCCTCCTTAATCCTCTGTGATTCCCCAGGCATAAAACTTGTACAAATAGTTCACTGAGAGTGTGATAGGTATATGAATATAAATCAATGATTCTTTGCAAAAAAAAACAAACAAAAAAAAAAACAACAAAAAGAACCACAGTGCAGGAAAATCCTGACTACCCTGTCTTGCCCCTCAGCCAGCAAAAAAACTTTGGGGATATTTGTCATTTATAATATAAATACTACCTATAGTAATCATAGTTTAAAATCACTATAGCTGCTAATAAGGTCAAGAAGAGATTGTAGGTTTATTTGCACGTTTTAAACAATAAAGACAAGGCTGGCATATTATACAATGATGTAGAAGTGGTAGCATTAAGTCTGCTGTCAGTTCATGCTCTGCCAGATGACCCTGATTTTCTAGCTGGTGATGAGGACCTGAGTTTGTTAAGCAAGTGAAACAGGTTTTGGGAGTTCTTTAACTTTGCCTGCACTCGACATGACAGCAGTCCCCACCAGTTGTTTCATTGCGTAAAAGCAAATAATAGCAACAGTAAAGCCACAATCAGTAAAGCTTTCCGCACTGTGATTGTCCTTTAAGCTGATAAGAAAACATCAAACATAGCTTCTGATCCTACTTAATAACTCTGTTTGAATCTTTCTGCCCACCTTTTCTCCTTCGCAGGCTTCCACATCCCCCTTTGCCTTGTTCGCGGTGTTCTGGAGCTCGTTCACCTCTTCCTCCAGCGCTTTATGCTCACCATTAGTCTTATCCAGCAGGTTCTGCTTCTCCGCCTTTTCGTTCTGATACTCTCCCAGCACGTCGTAGGCCACCCGCAGTCTGATATCCTGAAACTGGCTCCGCTTGGCCTCCTTATCGCGCTCCTTTTGCCGTATTTTCATGAGCCCCACCAAAGTGACGGATACGACTATCGTCGCAGGTAGCAACCACTGCACTTTCATCCTGTACCCGAGCTGTGAGCCTTCGTTCTCCGCGTTAAGTGTTCGTCCTGGATAGCTATAGATCCGTCTACAGGTGTCACAGCGCGGCCTCTTTGACTTCCATGTGGGAGTCAATGAACTCTCCGTGTGAATGCAAAGGTGCTTTCTGCGTCACCCTGGTTGCAGTGCAAATCAGTGAGCCGTGGAGGGTGACTCACCTGCGCTAACACACATTGGACTTTCATCAGTGTGGCAGGGCCTGAGCTGTTATTATAAACACGCCTTATTCATATATGCCTTTTAGAGAGGAACAGGTTGGTCCTGCTCACCTGTTATCTCCAACATACTCGTACCAAACTGGTTTCCCCTATCTTGCCATATGAGACAGAAAAGTATCGCGTATGTGCCATTTCTGAGTGAACATTTTGAGCAGTGAGGGACTCATTTCTGCAAAGAGTAGCAAGTCGAACTGACCTCTTTTTAAACTAGGAATAGGCCAGTATCACTTCTAAGGAGCACATAATTAAATTACATGCAAAATGTCAAAAATACTCCATTATCAAAAGAAGTATTTGTTCAGATAAAAGAACGCACAGGGCCTTTCACAAATTATATTCTAATTACATTACTAAACAACTTGTCGCTCCTTACATACAGTAGCTGTTGAAATCAAACAGCAGATGTTAGGCCTGCAGGAAATTCAAGAAAGGCAGCATGATCAGGATGCAAATACATTCAAGCTGTTTGTCTAAGTGCGTGCCAGCCAGTGGGAGAGAGCCACCGTCACAAGAGGAAAACAGGTAGTTTGTCACGCCCATCCAGTTCAGCAGGTAGGACAGTTTACAAGCTTCCAGTTACAGCGACGGACTAAACTTCTGGAATCGCGTGGGCAAGGTTGGAGACCTGGGGTGAACAAGTGGTTCTCAAGAGTTCCCATAGGTCGCCTCCTCGTCTGAACCAAAATGAAGCTGGTGATTACTTTAGTGGGCCTCAGTGTTCTTGTGATGTTTGTCATGATTTTCCAGACCGTGCGTCAGGAATTGGACCTGCGTTACTTGAAATCCCACATGGTGGAGAACTCGGCCGAGGTCACCAGAAAAGAGGAAGCCATCGTCGATGTGAAAAACAAAGTCCTGGAGCTGCAGAAATCCCTGGACAAAGTCAACGAAAAAATTGAGGCGCTGAAGAAGAAGAAGACAGGAATTGACAATTCAGCGGATGCCCTGGCTAAAACTATGAAAGCCTGTACAACTGAGAAGGTAAGGCACACACACACGCACACACACACACACACACACACACACACACACACACACACAGCTGACAAGGACCAACTTGTATTATAAAAATATTTGTAATACATTTAAATATCTTCTTTATGTTTCTGTCTCACCCTCATCCTGCATCCCTCCATGTTAACTGCTGACACATACGTTCACTTGTTCACTTACCAGGAAAATGCTGACAAGATTAAGACAGCCACGGGAGAACAAATAACTAAACTCAAAGGTAAGTCAGGGTTTTGGTTTAAGCTCTGGTCTACTGGTAGCAGCTCTGGACATACAGATCCACAAAAAGACAGCAGTTTACTTCAATATACTAACATGGACCAATCTAATTGAGTCAGATAAAAGGACAAGACAAAAACTGTCAGCATTTTTAAAGGCAAATGGCAAATTGTTATCCAGTCTATACACAATCCTGAAGAACCCACATACAAAGAATCCTTGAATAACTTTAATTTTTTATGTTCCTTTACAACAAACCAGTAAAACCAGTTGTGGCAACACAAATGCAAGGGCTCCAGCTAGACTTCTGCACATTGTGCAAACTAGTAGATATAATCAGAGCTTGCTAAGCAACAGCTGCTATTAACATTTATTTGCCTTGATATTTATTTATAATAATTCATTTACAAATTCACAGTTTGTGTTCTTATTTGTTTATTTTCTCAGAGGATCATGAAGAGGCTAAAAGTAAAGCTCAGCTGGACATTCAGAGCCTGAAACAACAGATTTTGGATCGAGAAAAAGCTATTTGTGCCTTTGCAGATACAACCAAGGAGGAAGCCCGGTAAGATCTGAAAAACCAACTCACAACCTCAGTGATAATATTAGTCAGTATGGAGCAACAGGCTGACTGTATATGCCTACTGTAGGGTTCTGTATTTCAGGTCTGTTCTTGCAGAGTTAAAAGGTTTTTTTTTTGTTTTTTTAATTTTGCAGGAAGTTGTGTGGACTAGCCGAAGCAAGAAAATGAAGTCAATTCAGAAATGATCAACGCTGGCTGTGAACTTTTTCGAAAAATGGGGGATGCCATGCATCCAAGTTTATATTTTTCTACCACCACTAACATTATTATATATTTGCTTGTTTCTCATGTGATCGTATGAAAATAAGTCTAATTAAAAAAAATAATAATATCTGTGCATGCAATCATAGAACAAGTGGTACCAACATGTAGAATAGAGAAACCAGTTCCATTTCATATAATTTTGGAAAGGTTAGAGTTTGTTTAGCCTTTGGTTCTGTAAAAGAAGGCCATAATTACATAACATGGAAGAGAAAAACTTGAGTAGAAATATATCCTAACAAACTAGATTTATGCAGAAGTAAATCCGTTAATGATCCCATCAGTTGTTGATGGCAGTTATTATTGTAACATTGTACAACACTTCACCTCAGCCAGGGCAGTCATGAAAAGGTAAATGTAAAGTCACTGTGTCACTTTGGACTGGATTTATAATAATAGATAAATAATATTTTGGAGAAAACAACCATTCATGGTGAAAAAGGTCACCCAGGCCCAGATTTTATTCAATTTTGGTTGGTTTTCTCATATTGTTTTATTTTTAAAAAAAAATCTTTATTATATTTGTTGCCATAAACAACATGCTTTTAACTAGTCTACAAAATAAATGCAGTGTTTGTAAATATTTGAAACATTGTATATCTCACATTCAGTTGTACTTTAAATATAAAGAAGGATAAAATGATAAATAAATAAAACCCTATAGGTTAGAGATACAAAACCCATATGATCACATAACGATTCAATTATATGTTCCTCTGACGCCCTCTAGTGCAGTACCAAGAGTTTAGGACAGAGCATGTTACTAATATTGGCTGTTTACTGTTAACAGCTGTTGAATAACTACAAGTGCAACTGGCCTTTTCCTGAAGGGGAAGGAATTAAATGAAATATTACCTGCAAGACTTAAGTACAGTGAACTTGCAAAAAATTATATCAGTAAAAGCATTTATTGTGTGTTTTGATGGGCACTATGAAAATGTAGTTTCTATAATAAAATGTGTTCTGGAAGATCTTATAAATTAAAATATGTAATCTAAATTATTGTTGCAAAATATTTTAACTTGCATTTTTTTTTACAATTGATGGAACAATTTTTTTTTACAGTGACTTTACACAATTCCCTTTTATCAGCTAAAAACAGTTGAACCTAGGAGTGTTCTGATAACTATATATTGATGATAACCTGTATTTATAAGGGACATAATAATATGCCAGTAATGCATATATGATACAAATGCAGATTTGTGAAAAAGTTTTCACAGGATTGTGTAGAAGCCCTGTGAAAAATATACCTTTGCTGGTTCTGTAGGAATTCAAAGGGTAAGCAGCAGCCAGGTGCTGCTAAGTGCGACCATCTCAATATGAGCAGAAGTTTAAGCAGTTTGCTGGTTTGGAGCATTCAGGTATGTGTTAGCACAATGCCACAATCTTCCCAGGTGTGGACATTCCAGTAAATTTACCCCAAGGTCAGACCATGCAATGCAAACAAACAAGAATGGCTGAAAAAGAAAAAAAAATGTTTCTGCAATGGCCCAATCACAGTACAGACCTCAGCCAAACTGAAATGCTATGGTGGGACCCTAACTCATAAGAACATGGACCCATTTTTCCTTAGGGATTTCATAAGTTAAGCTCAATTATAAAGCTTTATAAGGAAGATTGCAGAACATTTAAACTGTTGGTTACATGCGTGTCATGGGTTCTTATTGGTTAAAAGAGCTGTGCAAGAAAAATGGGACAAAATTCCTCCAGAATGATGTAAAAGACTGATAAAGTCAGAAAACAATTACTTCCAAGTTACTGCTATCAAAGGTGGTTTTACAAGCTACTGAATCATGGAAAGCACTGTTATTTTTTTCACAACTGCATAGAATCCTGTAAAAACTTTTTTCACATGATTTTAACTATGGGATTGGGTTTTTTATGTTAGTGGTTACAGACTCATACAACCTCCATGCTCCATTCTCCTTGTATTTTGAGTTTCATAAATTTTCCACATTAATTAATTTTAAATACTCAATAAACAAGGTTAGAGGAGAATTTGACTGGTAGCATTATTGCCATTTTACATTTTTATATTGTTACAATAAATTTTCAGGACCGTGATAATTGTACAGTAATAATGTGATATTGTTCCACTCCTAGCTCAACCAACAACTTTGAGATCAGCTCTTTAACTATAGGCAACACTTGGCACCAAGCAAGTAAATGCTGTTAACACTTAATATACTAACTTACAAAACACTAGCAGATAGTAACATTACTATATGTATCACTACTGTCTTGTTTTTATGTGTAGATTATATTTGTGTCTTAGTTT
Organism: Etroplus canarensis; assembly: GCA_015106775.1. Lineage (NCBI taxonomy): Eukaryota > Metazoa > Chordata > Actinopteri > Cichliformes > Cichlidae > Etroplus > Etroplus canarensis. The sequence goes on along the minus strand of VUQH01029115.1, from coordinate 9,369 downwards.
TTAAACTTTGTTGCATTAACCAAAATTCTTCTACAAGGACTGTGCTTGAAATTCATTGCAGATATTGATTCTTCTGCTTCTTCTTCTTTCAGCTGCTTCTGTTAGGGATCACCACAGCAGATCATCTACCTCCATCTCACCCTATCCCTTGCATCCTCTTCTTACATATAACCCTCTTTGTGTCCTTCTTATGTCCATGTGTCCTCTTCTCCTCCTGCCTGGCAGCACCATCTTCACCTTCTTTGTCCAATATATCTACGATTCCTCCTCTGCATATGTTGAAACCATCTTCCCCAAACCACTCAACCTGAGCTGTCCCTCTGATGTACTCATTTCTAATCTTGTCCATCTAAATCATTCCTAAAGAAAATCTCAGCATCTTCAATTCTGCCACCTCCAGCTCCAACTCCTGTCTTTCACTCTTGCTGCTATCCATCTGTCAAAAAGCATTACTGATGCTTGTCTCCACCCATTCCACCCTGCCTGCACTCTCTTCTGCATTGTCCGTTGCTTTGTACACTTGGCCCCAGGTCTTTAAACTCCTCCACCTTCCCTGCCTCTAATCCTTTCATCTTCACCATTCCATCTGCCTCCCTCTCATTCACATACATACTCTGTCTTGTTTTTAGTGATTTTGATTCCTCGTCTCTCCAGTGCATGCCTTCACCTCTTCCACTTGCTCCCTGCATTCACTACAGATCACAATGTCATCTGTGAACATCATAGTCCACAGAGACTCCTGCCTGACCTCATCTATCAACCTGTCCATCACCACTGCGAACAAGAAGGAGCTTAGAACTGATCCCTGATGTCCCTCCCACCTGCCCCCTCGAACACATCTGTCCCTCCTACCACACACCTCACCACTGTCTCACTGTCCCCATACATGTCCTGCACCACCTTCACATTCTACCACTTGACCGCTACATGCAATACCACAGTTCCTCTTTTGGCACCCTATCATATGCTTTCTCGAGATCCACAAAGACACAGTGCAACTCCTTCTGACCTTCTCAACCTGACCTAAAAAGCAAAACTCACATCTACTGCAATATGCTTAAATGAAGTTAAAACCCAAGCAGTCCTTATACACGTGTATCTTGCGGTGGCTCTCCTTTACAGCCAATCATCATTCAAGCTGTACAGCATGTGACTCTACCCTAACGACGCAGTGGCAGAACCCTGTCACATCCGGAAGCTGACCATCGTGACGCGTGAAAGTCACCGGTAAAATAATAGTAGTGAGACTCGCGATAGGACGCGCTGTTAGCCTCTGACTATAAGCCTGTGTCAGCGATGGTTGTTGACTGTTATCAAACAGCTCAGTTTACTTGCAATGACAGTAGGTTGTTACGGTGCTAGCCAACGACCGGTCACACTATCTGGAAATACAGAAGACTGTTTCTTTCCAGCTTTACCATAAACCTGGGAACACTTCACAGATGGCGAGGAGCTTAGGGCAAATATCCAGGGGCTTTCGGATCCTCGGTTTAGTCCCATTTATAAAGTCTCAACCCAGCAATCTGTCTGCCAGCTTTTCACTGAGGAGCATTGTGGTAGGTGGAACAACTGTGCGTCTTTTATGAATGAGTTTTTATGCTGTGTGCGTGCTGTTTACCCTCTCCCTCCTGCCAGATGTTTCTCCCAGTGTTGTGATTTTGCTTTCCCACAGCTAAAAAGGAGTGCAAACAAAAGGGATAGTTGTAGTTAAATAGACAAACAAAAACACATGTGGGTTCACTAGGCCTGCAGCACATTCATTAGCCGCCATGACTATAATATGATGACCATAACTTACAAAAAATCGTAGCTTGTTTTCCACAGATTGAGAATGTTTTGTAATAGCAGACCAGTGTAAACTTTAAATCCACTCACTGGCCACTTCATTAGATACACCTTGCCAGAGACCCCCCCTTTTTACTTTGGGGACTGCTTTAATTCTTCATGGCACATACTCAACATGGTGCTGGAAACATCCCTCAGAGATTTAGGTTCATATTGACCTGATGACAGCACACAGTTACTGAAAATTTGTCACTGCACATCCATGATGTGATTTCGTGTTCAACCACGTTCTAAAAATGTGATAAAAATCTGGTGACTGCGGACACCATGTGAGTGCTGTGAACTCATTGTCATTTTCAAGAAACCAGCTTGAGATGACTTGACCTTTTATGATGTGGTGTTTTATTCATTTTATTAAGCAGGCAGCAGAAGGTGGACACACTGTGGTCTTAAAGGGACGGACATAGTCAGTAACAATACTCAGGTACACTGTGGTGTTTAAACAATGCTCAGTTGGTATTAAGGGGCCCAAAATGTGCCAGAAAAATGTCTCCCATACCATTACTTCACCACCACCAGGATGAATCCATGTTGTTTACCTCAAATTCTGACCCTGCCACTCAAATGTCACAGCAGAAATTGACACTTCATCAGACCAGGCAACATTGTTCCAATGTTCTATATGCCTTCGGCTGCTCCCTTGTATTCTCCTCAAGGGGCGACCACAGCCCTTTCTGATGCAACCCTCCATGGTGAGAGGGGCATGTGCTCCCACCTGGAATCAAACCAGAGACTTCTTGCTTGTGAGGCAAATGTGTAAAGCACTACACTATAGGGACACTCTGTTATTCAAATCTTGTATTGTCCAATTTTGTTGAGCCCCTGCAAATATTAGCCTCCGTTTCATGTTCTTAGCAGACAGGAGTGGCACCCAGTGTGGTCTTCACCTGTCGCCCATCTGCTTCAAGGTTCAGTTTGTTTTGTGTTTAGAGTTACTTTTGCTTTCCCTATAGCTCAAAGCAGTGTTATGGAGGAAAAGAGCGACAGCAACAGCGCTTGATCCCGGCAGCCTCTCATTTATTCAATTAACAAACATAACACATCAAGTCTCAGTCCAAGAAAGCCCCAGAGTCCCCAAATATAACATTTTTTATAGGGTTAGAAGATGTCACACAAGGCTGCCATAACTGTAAACAGTTTCTGGAAGATGATAAGTGTCAGCAATACACAACCATACATAAAGTCAACTAACCTTGCATCCTTGACACCAAGCAAGCCAGTATCATCTTGTTTAATTCAAATGATTATTCTTGGGAATAATCACAGACTATACATCTTCGATAAATACTCTAAAACTCTGATCATTATCAGGAACTGTACGTAACATCATAGATTGTCTGAAGGACTCAAATTCCAACAGCAGTCTGACTAGTTTTCTCTGGCCTCTGACATCAACAAGTTATTTTAACCCAGAGAACTGCCGTTCACTGGATATTTTCTCTTTTTTGGACCATTCTCTGTAAACCCTAGAGGTGGTTATGCAAGAAAATCCCAGTAGATCACCTGTTTGTGAAATACTCAGACAAGCCCATCTGGTACAAACAACCATATCACATTCAGAGTCTCTTAAATGACCCTTCTTCTCTATTCTGCTGCTCGGTTTGAATTTCAGCAGGTTGTCTTGACCATGTCTACATGCCTAAATGCATTGAGTTGTTGCCATGTGAGTGGCTGGTTAGAGATTTGCGTCAGTGAGCGGTTGAACAGATGTACCTAATGAAGTGACAGGCAAGTGTATAGTTCTGTTAATCAGAATGAATAATTACTATTATGTTTCTAAAAATAGAATTTTTTGTGCATTCTAGTGGTTTATACATTTGCCTTACAAGCAAAAGGTCTCTGGTTTGATTCCAGGAGGGAGCACAAGCTCCTCTCACCATGGATGGTTGCGTCAGGAAGGACATCCAGCGTCAAACCTCTGCCAAATTACCAATGCAGATTAATCCGAGGTGGCGACCCCTTGGGGAAAATATAAGGAATCAGCTGAGGATACATTCAGTCTGAAAATCTAGTTCTGTTTATTGATAAATTATATCAGGAACATCTTTTTTGGGTGGAATTAAACACTTACACAATGAAGTATTTCTTAGCATTGATTCACATATCTTGTAAATCTAGTTGCGCCGTAAAGCAGTTCATGGTTTTGATTCATAACCCCCAATGGTCTAATACAACCAGATATATTAAAGGGGTAGCTGTAGGTTTCTGTACCAGACATTCACACTTTGTCAGTGTTATTTCCAAGTTGCCTCATGCTTTCACCATTAACACATACTGTAATTCATTTTCTTGTTTAGCAAGCGCTTCCATCGCTCTTTTCCTCCAACCCCCGGGACTTCAGCCTTCCTAACTCCTCATGGGGTGCGGAAATGAGGCGGTTGTATGATTATTATAACAACCAATGTGAGATGGAGACGGATGGCGGAGAAGAACAGAAGGGGCCATGGAAGAGACTGCCAAGTTATAATCGTTCTCTCAAGTATGCTGCAGGTACAAATAAAACTGTTAAGTTTATCTGTGATAATAAAAATAAGAAATACTTTATTTATCCCCAACAGGAAATTAATGTGTTAGAGTATCCAAAACATGAACAACAACCCAGCTTTTCAGTAAAGAATTAAATCAAATACAGAGCTCAATTAAATAGCAAACACAAAAAAGACCATTTAGTAAATCAAAATGTAAATATGATACAGTAAGTAGCTTCAGTTTAGAATGAATGCAGGTAGTGGTACAGAGGGTGGACTGGGTCTAGTAATTATCTGCAGCCACTGACTATAGCCACAGTCATTTGGATGACCTCTGTATCAGCTGATGGAAGAATCCAAACAGTATGATCACATGGTGCTGGGATGTGGTAGTAATCAAGAGGTCAGTTTATAGAGTAAAACTGTTGTGTTTTGTAACAAAATATCAATTCATTGTTTGAATAATATTGCAAGGTACAGTTTAGACTTAAATCACACTTAAATCATTTATACATTATACATAGCGTAAACTAGATTAACCTATTTCTGCAACAGAACACATTTTTATGGCTTTTGAGATGATGCAAACCAGCCTGATGGTAAGGCTCTTTTGGAAATCACGATGATCGTTATGCATGTCTAAACTCATTGTTTCAGCACTGCAGGTGCAAACAGCTACTGTTTGTATTGCTTGCAAATTCTGCAAAGATGTATTTGCAGGATTTCTGATTTAGCATTTAATTTTGATCTTGGACAGCTCTAGGTCATAAAAACACTTATGTGGTTACAAGTGATCAAACTTCCTAGCTTAGTTTACTTATGTATCATGCAGCCATCACCTCAGGTGCTGAGGTGAGGTGAATCTGCTGGAGTCATTCTTGCAGGTGGAAGTTAGAGATCCTAATTCTCTCTTTACACCTTCCACATCTGCTCCAGTTGTTCCTTCAGGCTCTAGTGCTTCTTGATTTTCTCATGCCCCTTCTCTCTGATGTTGCTGTCAACTGGGATTGCCAGATCTATTATAACTGTATTCTTCTGCTCCTTGTCATGTGGCCAGAAGCTGCTTTTCCTGTCTGGAACTTAAAGTCCCACAGGACCTTTAGCCCTGTTGTTCTAAACCATTTTTGAAATTTTCTTCCATTGGGACTTACAGTTAAGTCCTAAGGGTTTGGGACAATGACACGTTTTTTTGGTAATTTTGTCCTGTAGACCACCACAGTGGATTTTAAAACAAAAAAGGAGCCTCTGAAAATAAGGGAATATGAATAAAAATGGCTATAATTCCTAAACAGTTAATGCACTCATTTTGTCAAGCCCCTTGTATTAAAGCTCACAGTCTGCACTCATACTATGACTCTTTGATTTTAAACTTGCTGTGGCAGTACACAGAGGCAAAATTACAAAATAATTGCCATTGTCTCAAATATTATGGAACTAACGAATAATCCATATGTGGCACATAGATTCCTGTTTACTATCCCAGAAATTCGTTTTTGTCTCTCAGTGTACGCTGTCCCAGCTTGCATCTTACATCCTGCTACTATGTGTAAGACTGTGTCTGGGGCAGCTTTGCACAACCTGCAGCTTGGGTCCTGTCAGCTGTGGTATGCTCCTGCCTCTGTGGATCTGGTGCTACTGTCCTTCAGGCCAGACTTTTCTAGCCACTTGTAGGATGTATTCATGCCAGCCACCTCAGACTGATGGTACGTCCCATGGATGAGCTTGGTCTTCAGTGTTATTTCCTCCTCCTCTTTATCACCATCTGTCAGACAGCAGTTCATCCTGGTGGGTCATCTTCATGATGTGTTTCACCCTGGATCATGGTGCTGATACTCACTAATTGTCACCTACCATGTTTTCATTGCTTGTAGAGTCTCAGGGTGCTAGACTTCAGGTGAAACCCTCCTTGTGAGAAGGTGTCATGTCTTGACATCAGTGGCATATATCTCCTTATGTGGCCAGTTTACAGTTCCAGTTAGGTATCTGATCACTAGCAGGGCATCCATGCTGATGTGCTGCCACCTTTAAAATATAATAAGATGCAATTAAAATAATACGATGCTATTATATTAATAATAATAATTGTGATTATTAACCCCTGGAGAACTGGGAAACTATTTTATTCAACTTAAGAACAGTGAACTCTGAAAATAGAAATTTTTAATAACCCTACAAACTGTATTTGTCATGTTTTATTACTGTGACTCCTGAATATTTACTTGTGTCTTTTTCCCCTCAGGTGGTGTATATCTTAGTAAGATAATCCAGTCAAAAGCTCGTCTTTTTACCCGGAACATTAGAGAGCCAGGGGCAGCATTTGAGTATGTTCTCTTTGTTAACAAAGAGGAACAAAGGTCTGTGGGCATTTTCCAAGCTGGACATCTACTGGAGGGGCCACCAGGGTGAGTTACACTTAATGGCTTTGTTTGTTTGTGATTTACTCTATACACTCTTGTCTCATTTCCTGATTTGCTCTCCTCTATCAGCTTTCCAATAAAGGCGAAGTGAAAAAAGTAATTTCCCAAAAAATGACTTTCTAAAATTTCAGCTAGTTTTAAATCTTCATGTTTTGCTTCTTCTTCTTTTGGCTGTTCCCGTTAGGGGTTGCCACAGTGGATCATCTGCCTCCATGTCACCCTGTCCTTTGCATCCTCTTCCCTCACACCAACCCTCTGCATGTCCTCC
>VUQH01029110.1:14135-27741 GCA_015106775.1 Etroplus canarensis | reverse complement strand
ACCGGCACTAGGAGCACACTTGCTTGTGGGCCCCTGTGGCTGGGTTATCTATAGTAGAACTACGTTGGAGTTTATTTTTATGCTTATGTTAAGATTAGATAAGCTCTTATTTATCAAACTGATGGACTGTCTTCACTTTTTTCTCAGCTGCCTCACTCCTTAGCATCGGGCCTGAGGAGCTCCAGGAGGCACTTACCTCTCAGTGTGTGGTCACGAGGGGTGAGACCATCATTCGTACTAACACTGTGGACAAAGCTGCTGATGTTCGAGATGCTATGTCCAAGGCCTTGTACGGACGCCTGTTCAGCTGGATAGTTAATCGCATCAACTCATTGCTGCAGCCTGACATGAATGTCTGGTGAGTGCGTGCTACTCATAACCATTTGTGTGGCTGTCCACTGTTTTTCTCACTCTCCTCTTTAGTTGTCGTGGATAATCATACAGAGTTTTTGCAAAGCTCTGATGACCTTTATGGAAGTCTGCAGAGGTAGATGCAAACATGCAGAGGAGAATATCAATGGGCAAGCACAAGACAAGCAAAAGGAGAGCAAAAAAGTTTTAATAAATTTTTGATACAGAGTTGCGTGCAGAGAAAATAATGTTCAGATGATTAAAAAGACTTCAGAGAGACTGCAAAGAGGCTTTTCATTGATCCAAAAGAATTCCTTCATAAATATGAGCGTTGACTGTCAAGGAGTCGTCTCTTAGCAATCTACAGAAGCCAGAGTTCCCGTCTGCATTCCAGTCATCTTTGCTGTTCCCTTATTGCCATTAATAATCTGGTAGCACTGGCTAAAGGTGACCTCTACATACTGTGGGTAATGACTGATCATAAAAGTAGCAGCTCCAAGCACTGAATATAAAATGCGGGATGTTAAGTCTCCGTGCTGTGTTGCAGAAGTGAGTATTGTTAGTGCAGACACTGAAAATGACTGGAGGTTAAATCAATAGAGACTGAAATAAAAACCATTTAAGAAGCTCTGACTTTTTCAAAGCTGATGTTTATGGTTTCTCTTCAGACTAGGCCGTACAGGCCAGACTCTGTATTTGGGTTGAACTTGAATTATCATTAAAGTTTCATCAATTAATATGGCTGCTGGGGATTTGCGTGTTCCATTGCACAGAAGAATAAGTTTGTTTGTCCCCCTTTTCTCCTTTGAAGTGCTGCAGAGAGTAGCATGAATGTGGGAATCCTGGACATCTTTGGATTTGAAAACTTCAAGAAGAACTCGTTTGAACAATTGTGCATCAACATTGCAAACGAGCAGATCCAATTTTATTTCAACCAGCACATATTTGCTCTTGAACAGGTGAGTTTTCGATGCATAAATAGGTTTCTAATCTTCTTTGCTAATACACAAATCTGAAGATGCCACTGTAATGTGTTTGGAGTGAAAGAATCTGACAAACATCTTAATATATACGGAGAAAATTAAATTTAAAACACTTTTATGGAAATCAGTCGCTTAAATATATTTGCTGTTTACACAGCCATTATTGCAGTGATGCGCTTAACATAATAATTTTGCTTATAGTCTGCTGCGATAAGTAAGCATTGTTTATACTGTTGTGCAACTCCAAATTACTCTCTTAATTGATTTAATGAAGCTGTTTACCCAGAAGCGTGCGAAGCCTTTTTTCCTAGATGAATTGCCGTTAATCAAAAACCTTTTGTCTGAAGAAACTTTGCAACAGTCCTTTTAGAGAAAAGACAAAAAGGGTTTAGTTATATAGCACATTTTTTCACTAGTTAGCTCAGTCTGCATCACTTTAAAAAAGCTTTAGTCATTACATACACAAAAGAATACCTCCAAAATACAAACTATTATTTACTGAGGCCAGATTCCAAACAGCAATAAGAACTAATAATAGCCTCTGCTCTTTCATTTGCATTCACATTTTTAGCTTTCTCCAGAACCAGATGTGTTATTGGAAGCTACATATTCCCCTTCATATTAATTACAGCAGTGATCACTGAAAATAAGGCCTCTAGCTTGTGGAAAACTTCCTCCCCTGATGTAGGGCTAATGCTCAGTGGAAAAGGGATTTTTATTTTGTGTGGATGTCTTCAGTGTTGCAGTACACAGAAACTGATTATTCCGAGTTAATGATTTAAACATGAGGATGGTTTAGATCCATTGGTTCCACTTTATTAGTAAAATATATATTTAAAACAACTTTTGATCTGAAATTAAATAGATGCGATAATATGATTTGACTCTGGGTTATTTGCACATTGAAATAAATTATGAATAAGTAAGTGGCTCTATTTGTTGGTTTGGAGCGGTTCTGTTTTATGCATTCAGTGAAAGACTCTATTATGCTGTAAACTTCAGCCATAGACACACACAGCGAGCTGCAAATGTGTGGTTTGGTTGATTAGAAACTCTGGTTTTTTTTAACCACACATGCACATTTCATATTTATCCCAGATTGTTTAATTGGGTCATTTAGAGAAACCATTAACTAGATTATTCTACATTCGCTGGTTCTAATTAGATGGAATACCAGAGCGAGGGAGTTGATGCCAGCCTGGTAGAGTACGAGGACAACAGGCCCATTCTGGACATGTTCCTGCAGAAGCCTATGGGTCTTCTGTCCCTGTTGGATGAGGAGAGCCGCTTCCCTCAGGCCACTGACCATACCCTAGTGGGTAAGATTGGAACTACATCATCAGCATACTGAGCTGTTACACATAATAATCATTAAAAAAACTCACTCATATAAGAGGTCAGAGGTCAATGAATAAAGCATCTTTTCATGTTTTGTTTAATTTTCTGCTATATCTTCTTTACAGATAAATTTGAGGACAATTTGCGCTGCAAATATTTTTGGATACCTAAACGAGTGGAGCTTTGTTTTGGAATTCAGCACTATGCTGGACAGGTATCAATAACTCTTTAGGTCTTTATATCTAATACCCTACTGTCTTGATGATGGGTGTGAGGAGGCTGTAGATGCACAGGTGCATGAATATTATTTCAGGCTTTTGAATCACCTGAGATGTTCAGTTATGATTACACATTATTTAATTACATTATTTAAAAACAGCTACATTAAGGTGAAGTCAGAAGTTTCCTGAAAAACTGTTTTTTATAGTTTTTAGTTCGTCCAGCCAAAGAACCAATGAGCCAACGCCATGACAATGCATCCGTCCATAATTCACAAGAATTGCTGCTCCTCCTACAATATTGGTCAGAATTTTATCAAACTTGAACACAATTATCTTGTCATCTCATTAGTCTTCACCCAAACTGTGCTCAAGGTGAAGGTCATATTTGTCATTTTACAGGTACACTTCCATATTCACAAAAGTCTCTACTCCTAACAGTATTCGTCTGGATTGTAGAGTGTTTGCGTGTGCCCCCCTGCCATCTGTACATAAATGTCATCATTAGGTTTATTTATGGCAATAATATGCGTTAAGATAGGTCAGGGCTGGTCAAAAACCAGGGCCATTGTCCTGGATGTGACACTTTGTAAGCCTCCTTGACTTCTTGGTGGATTTTAATGTTCATTAGTTTGTGTAACAGAACCAAACAATGACAATGTATAATACCTGCTTCTGTTTCTGTATAGGTTGTCAGGAAGGATGTGAGCAGTAACTGTTGTTTAAATGAATGATTTCAAGAAAATTTCAATTAAAAGCTCAAATAGATGAGACTCCAAAGTTTTGCATTCTTTTAACTTCACTAATGTATTTAAACTTACTTCATAGGCTTTTTATTACAGCACAGCAACACACATAACTTGACATTTAGGAAAAACACATTTATTTTTAAAAATAATAACAGTGACTCTGCTCTGTACCCAGGTAAGCTGTGACAGTTTGGCAGAGGCAGGGACAGCATGCACAATACCAGGAACAGAAACTGCAGCAGCTAAATTGAATTCAACCAGCAGTATTTTGATTACATACACTTGTGCTTTTTCTGTGGTTTCATGTTGAAAGGAACATAGTTTTATCTGAGAACTTTAGAGAAATATAGCCTAACAGTAATTTTAGCCATATCAAAAACTTGTGATAATTTAGACTGGCTTCTTAAAATGTGAATTTTATACACTGTTTATGTATATTTCTTGTGTCCTACTCAACAGGTAATGTACAACGTGAATGGCTTTCTGGAGAAAAATAGAGACACTCTCCCTGCAGACATCGTTGTGGTTTTGAGAACATCAGAGAACAAACTTCTGCAGCAGCTGTTTTCCAGCCCCTTAACTAAAACAGGTATGATGTGATACCATTTAGAAAACCACAATGGAAATGGAAACTTTCCTTTTGTTAACAATTGCGGGACTGTATTACTCAGTGAATAGTGCTGCTGTCTACTGCTTCCATAAATGTTCAGGTAAGTGGGTTTCTTTAAGACGCAGCTCCCAGGCATCTGCTGGTCCCCCTTCATTTCAAGCCTCTGTGTGCCGTGCTCGGATAAATCTGCAGTCTCCATTATCTCTTGAGAGGCTCAGCTCTTTGCATGGCGCTCTGTTTTTATTTTCACTAAGCTGTCCCTCTTGGTTTCCCACTGCTGAATGCTATCTACAGATTGTGGGTGCAGTGGGATATTTTTATGATAAGGTTTCTAAATACCCAGGGGATGAAGAAATAGTATTTAGAGAACACAAAAGCAACTCTCCCCACCTCTTTTCTGTTGGTTAAATGAAGGTAGAGTAATGTGCTTGTCATTAGCCGCGCCTGAGGCCTCCTGGTCACTTGACTTAGCTGAAATGCTAATAGATGTCTTAAATTATCAGATTCCCACTTCCTACTTTATTTCAGCTAAGCCACATTATGTGATTCACTTCCTTCCTAGGGACCTGTAAATGCCTGCTTTCACTCCCAGTGGCATTAAAAGGAGCTTCAATTCACAAAAGGCACCTTAGCTGAGACTCCGGTAGAAATCTGTGCAGTGTGTCTGTAAACTTCAATTGCTGGTTGTGCACAAGGGAGCCTTCTGCCACTTCCTTTCTGCAATTAACAGCTTCAGAGGAGTGCACTCTATAAAAACAAATTCAGTGAAGACTTAATTTCAGTGCACAAAGGCACTGAATAGAAACTAAGATGAGCTGTAATGTTTAATGCTGCAGACACTGTGTCAGATCTTCTTTTATTTCCTTTTTTCACTGCATTTCTGTGTCTCGCCATTCACACCGGTGGGTCAAGTAACTGTAGTGATTTATCATAAAAACCTGTTACTATGTTATGCATTCTGAACCTTTCCTTAAAGGTTTTACCAAATCTCATTGTAAGTTTACAGATTATTTTAGAGACACTGTGCTGCAGTCAGAGGTCCAATTTTCTTATTGCAGTTTGTGGAACTGCTGATCATCTCATCAGATAAAAGCTATGAATCACTGCTGTGGCTTATCATGCTCTAAAAGATGGAGCACTGTTTAAGTGAGATACAGTAATGCATGAGAAAATTATAAATCTATTCTTCGGGGTAAAAATTGTGGGGAGATTTAATTTGCATTTTACTTCACATTACAGATTCACTGTTATCTGTGAAATTACCATTATCTGGGGCGATCTGATGGAAATCTGTTTTACACCAGGGTGGTTTCGCTGTCTTGCTCGTCTCCATAGTGTGCTACCACTAGGGGACACTCTCGTAGACCTGCAGCCTTAACACTAAGAAGAAAGTAAAATGCTGGATCTGGGATGTTGAACCACACACACACACACACACACACACACACACACACACACACGGCCCACATGTCAAACTGCAATGAGGGGAAACATTCCTCTAAACCAGCCAATTTTACTTTGGATTTTGTTTAACTGTAAAATCAGAATCAGAATACTTTATTAATTCCCAGGGAGAAATTGCTTAAAACAGGCAGACAGTCCACATTTGTGATATATGTTGAAGTCTGCATTTTTTAAATGGCACTTTGAGAATGTGATGGCCTGACTATCGACGCAGTTCATGTTTGGGAAGTACGAAGGCCTCAGAAAGTAAAAAGCTCCCAGGCGATGAATAGCAAGGGCACTTGAGCCCTGCAGAATGTGGGTCCTTGAGGCTTGGACATGTGGTGGTGTTTTGTCAGAGGAAATGGGATGTATTTGCATGGACAAATTCCTCAGAGCCAGGGCCTTTCCCAGATCAGGGGGATCACAGTGTTTGAATTGGCAGGGCTCAGTAGGGCCTACCAGGGCCTGGGCAGCCTGCGGTCAGTGTGTGTGTGTGTGTGTGTGTATGTGTGTGTGTGTGTGTGTGTGTGTATGGCCTCAGGGCTGCCTGGCCCTGCTGATTGTAGCATAGCACATCTGCACATGCACGCTGACTGCCAGTTCTTTGTCAGAGGACAGTGAAAATGGAGTTCAAAGAGAGGAGTGTAAAGGCATACATATCCTGTATTTTTTTCATTTTTCTATTGAGATGCATCATTCATTCTTTAACATTTTAAAACATAAGCTGTACCAAAAAATTGAATTGTTACTTAACAAGTCAACATTTTAAAAATTCTAAACTTATGGCAAAATTGCTAGATGTAAAGTCAGATTTACTATCACGTGTCTTTGGAAGGGGAGAGATTAACACTGAACACATTGCATTTCTTACATCTTACTACAAAAAATCAAATGCTCCCTGGGGTTATTATGGAGCTTTGTATTTTTCTCTTGTGACAGTCTGTTTGCTAAAAAAAGTTTCTTAAAGCCAAATTAAATCATAACCAGGGATTTAATCTGCATATTTGTATGAACATACAAGTTCATATATATTATATAGTCATACATATTATAGATCTTATACTACAGAACAAATTTGAGATAGCCTTAATCTTTATCTGAGTATTTATATTCTGATTTAATAAAAATCACATGCGTTGATTATACTTTGTATGACATTTATCTCTTACGTACCTTTGCAGTTCAGGATTTTAATGCAACACATGCTTTTGAAATCTAGTCCGTTTCAGCATATCACACAACAATCTGGAATGTAATATTTTTCAGTGATAAGATTTATGGTATTTGTTAATTGGTGCAACTACAATAGTGTAAGTTAATGAAAGAAACTCATGCCATAATATGTTTTTTATGGTCATTTAACAATTTATATATTGGTTTTACAGCCTCACATGAAGCCACAGTTGCAGCGCTTCCATCCTCTGCCATCTCCCTCTGTCTCCCTTCATGTAAGGAGATCCTCCTGTGTGGAAATGACAGGCTTCTCCTAGCACTATGACACATTTGGCTCTTTGTTCTCTGCCTTTTTTTTTTATCCCAGTCAGCAGATACCACAGTCTTTCACTAGACTTCCACATACTCTTGCTAACAGGAGAGACACTCACCAAGTAATACTTTTGTTCAGTTTCTCCCCTAATCGTGGTATTGGAGAATGTTTTGAGTCAGCAGTGGGATTTTTGATGGCCCCGCACATCAATAGCAAGAAGCCAGCTCTCCGAAGTCACATGGTACAACATCCTTTGATAAATGCAACACTGTGTTGTGTCACTAAAAGCCAATTACACCATGCTTTTTATGATTGATCTGCTTTGACAGTAGTGGATGGCATTTAAATCAACAGCCCCGAAGCCATCTCTAGGCATAAACGGTGGTGGTTATAGAGGGTGGGTAGGGTGGCGGGGGGTTATGGGTGCTTTAATCTAATTTGCTTGGTTGCTGAGTTGAGTTTCTAGATCACATGTTTTCAAAAAGAGAGCGGGAGAGCGGCAGAGATATCCAGCAAGCCTCTGCTCACTCAGCTCAGGAAGGCTGCTCTCTCTTACAACTTTGATTGTCCCCCGTGTCGACAGCTCGATCCACAGCTTCTGAAGTACAAGGCGCACACTGGCACTCATAAAAGCGTGTAGGGAGGTGTCATATTGAACGCAGGATTGCTTTTTAATCCCGAGCACATTGACTATTCTTGTCAATAGAACCCCAATACAACTGCCAGCTTGAGCTTTTTTTTTCCTACAGGATTCTTGCTGGGCTTAATTTTCAAAGTGAACGCACAGATGCCAGGGAAGGTTTTTTTTTTTCTCCTCTCTCTCTGCCCCCCTCCCCACACATCGCTCTGCCTCTCTCCGTGTTTGTCCTGGAAGTCCATGCCAAGAGCAACATGCATGAAGCAGAAACGATCAGTGGGACGCTCCTCCACCTGTTTCTCAAGTTTGAATGACCTGGGAAATATTCCCCTTGCCTGCTCTCCTCTTTTAATTATTAGCCTTTTATCTCAAGACTCCTTTTCTCTTTCATTGTATTTTCATCATGAGAACTCTGACGAAAGTAAGAGCTGTCTCCATCTGCACCTTAAAACATATGTACCCTCTTCTTTCACTGAATCCACTTTCAAAGAACAAATCTTCTTTTTCTTGTTCATGTCTGTGTTTGAATAATTATTATCCACATCATTAGACAAGTTCCTTACTGTATCTAAATTAGAAGGTCTTCTTTCAGGCTGGACATCACAGGTGTTCCCTTGGTTTCATGTCTCAGGAGGCAGAAATCTTTGAGGATACTGACTATTAACCAATGCTCTAATCATCTAGTCAGGAGGGGATATGAAACCCGCCAGAAGAATGAATTAATACGACCCGCCAAGGAATACACGAAGGAAGTAGTGAGTGTCCATTTGCAAGGCTTAGGTACAACTGTCATAGTTTCCCTTATTGAGGCGCAGCCCCTTCATCTCCTCTTGATGGTGTCATGGAAGTGAGAGGCGTAAAAGCACAGTGACACTCCACGAGCCCGTTCCACTCGCAGCTGCTAATTCATCATGACAAATGTGCTCAGATGATCTGGCCCAGCAGCACTAATGGGGAGAGGATAGAGCGCACTTCATTTGCACAAGACCCACTCCAATTAATCCATCCAGCTTTACTCTGGGCTAATTGGAGCAGGGCCCTCCCTGCCTGTATGCTGGTAATATACCCGACACAGTTTAACAGCCCCTGTTCTCAAAGATCATACTACTTTTTGTGTGTGTGTGTGTGTGTGTGTGTGTATTTTGCCAAAGGGGCCTTTGAGGTTGTAAAATCTGTTCCCAGTATCCTAAACACAAGGCCTTCTCACAAACGTGTTCATAACGAGCAATTAACTGCTCACATTTCCATCTAATGTTTTATATTGTCCTTTCTTCTATTTTTAGTTTCCAGTTTTGAACCTGTAGTTATTTTTCCAAACACATTTCCACCAAATCTAAAAATGCATATTTTAATACAATATGTTTTATTAGCAGAATAAGCACGTAGATAAATAAATAAAAATGAGCAGATAACTGTCAAAGGCTAAAAGCAACATCAGCACCAGCTTAAAAGACTCTTTTGAAGAGAACTCACATCATATGTTTTTGGTTGTTTTGACTACAGAAGAATGTGTGTACATATTTGGATGTGTATATATTTGTGTGTGTGGTTTTTATCGTATGAACAGCACATTGCTTTGGCTCAGTGCAAAACCTTTGGCACTAATAGGATGT
Source organism: Etroplus canarensis (assembly GCA_015106775.1). Taxonomy (NCBI): domain Eukaryota; kingdom Metazoa; phylum Chordata; class Actinopteri; order Cichliformes; family Cichlidae; genus Etroplus; species Etroplus canarensis. The sequence goes on along the minus strand of VUQH01029110.1, from coordinate 18,310 downwards.
TCTTTGTCTAAAGTTAGAAGTGGTCTGCCTGTTAATTAATCCATCCTAAATTGATTTTGATCACTCCAGCTTTTGATTGAAGCTTCTAATACACATTTGATAGTGAAGCATCCTCTGAGAAAAGGCAGGCGCTGATCCAGTGTTTAAGTTTCTGGCTCGCTGTCAAAAGATGTCCTCAACAACTGATGTGAGTCTTCAAATCATATTGCAAAAAGCCGTGTGCGTATTTGCATTTTAGAAGTTTGTCTGTGTGCGGTAGAAAATCTAGAACAATTGTTGGCCTGTCAGTTTGGCTTTATCTTAAAAAAACTTACAAAGGTTTTCCTCCTTGCCATACACGGCTGCTCGGGTAATGCTGCCTCCTGTGTCTGCAGACGTATTTTTCTAAAGGTGTGTGTGGCACATCTGTGCAGCTATTGTTTATTCATGGAGTAAACCCTTTGAAATGTGTTAAGATACTTCCCACTCATTATAAAAATCCTGCCACCCATGGATTAGGACTTTGATGTCACCAATCCTGCTTCAAAGGCTTCTTTCACTGCTATTAATCACAGTTTAGCCTCTGAAGATATAGCCAGAGAAAACATTTGGACATCTTGTGCAGAAACTTTGAAATGTTCAGACTGTCTCGCATATGCTATGTTCACATCCTTTCCGCTGTGTGTGGGGCTGTTGGACTGCTGTGCACGCAGATGCACTCCTGAGCCCATGGATTCAGCTCAGTTTTTTCTTTTAAATTCTGCTGCTGTGTGAACACTAACATAGTAGTGAAGTCTTTCCACTTTTTTAACCTTTTTCTTGTATATTGACAAGGAAAATCAGACCCAAAGCGTTCATAAAGAGCTGCAGCTCAACATTTGATGGTTAACTCCCAATAATCATTTTCTTTGCACAAGCAACAGTTTAAACTTGAGCTAATATTTAGATGATTTCTGATATTAGTGCATATGAAAGTCTAATGGCTTCATTTTTGTAATCAACAGGAAATCTTGCGATGTCCAGGGCAAGGGTCACTGCTGCTTCCAGATCTCTGCCACCACAGCTCAGTTCAGGGCGCACCAAGGTGAGACTTCAACTCCTGTAGTACAAGTCATCATGTGCAAAACCGTAATGTTTTTTTATTTGTTGCTCACAGGCATTGTGCCATAAGAATCCCCGTAAAAACATGTGCTGTGAAGCATAGCCACATTAATTGACTACCCTGTTATGTTTGCTGTCTTGCTTGTGGTGATGCAGCATTGCCATCTGGCACTCAGTGTCTACATCATAAAAGTAGTTTCTGAAACTTACTGAATATTGCTGTTTTGTTGCTCATGGGCAGTATTGTAAATTTTGAGGATTATTTTTGTACATTCTCCTAAATCAGCTTTATTAAGTGCTTTGTGTACTTCAGTAATATTTCATAATTCTTCATGTAGGATTTCTCTTATTGCCTACAGTAATGTTCACTCGAAGGCTTTGTTTATTTGAGTTTGCTGGTTTGGGTTTTAGCAGCTTCAGTGGCCAAAAAACTGAGAAAGAAATGGCCATCAGTTTACTCCTTTCTGAACTTTAAAAGTTTCATTTCTGTGCCTTCTTAACATTATCTGAAGGACAGGATTTGCTCTCTAAGATCATATTTTCTTATATAACTGAAAATGTTCAGCCTTTGTTATGTTATGTTCATGTGGTCTGTGTGTAGAAAATATGAAATCACATGCTGTTTTCACAGTGGAACCTCTCTTGAAGGTGAATTTCAGGATCCTCTTGTCTATCCACTTTTCTCTTCCTTTATTTCCATGTTTTTCGCCGACTTGCGCTGTACTCAAAGTCTCCCAAATACCTGTTGAAGGTAAGACTCCTGTTAAAAGTAGTAAAAGTATCTGAATCAAAATCTATCACCTCTGAACCACAGACCAACTCCAAATTGCAGACAGTCTGGAAAAAACATAATTCACTGAAATCAACCAAAACTAAAACTTCAAACTAGCTTTCACTAACTTTAAATCGTGTGTAGTTCCACTCCTCTAACATCAGTCACAGTCTGCCTTTGGAAAATGTAAATCATCTCTTTTGAACTATTTTTCCACACAGCCACATTTCTGGGTTATTAATGTAAACAAATACTCCGTGATGTGTCTTTTAGATTCTGAAACTGTTTCATATGAGACAGAAATACAGGCCAGAAGAATGGTGGAAATAAGAGTTCTACTTTGTTGAACTTCCACTAAGCACCTACTCAGTTATTCTTGAACAAGAGAGGACTTCTTAGTAATAACTGTGTGAGACTGATGTAATATGCATGCCGTCATGTTCTCAATCAGAGTTGGAGAAAAGTTGACAGAAACCGACACATAAAAAGTTACCAGTACATCCAGATTAAAGTCACAGTTGTTAGAACAGTGGAAGTGAGTCTAAGATAGCCGTTTGTACTTCTGCATGATCTGCTTTCAGAACAGCAAAGTGTCTGAAAGCGTCTTTTTCCTCTGTAACTCAGTGTTTGACGTACCTTCTTTTCTCTGTGCCTGGATGAAATCAAGTATTAAGATGTGCAGTTTCCTACGTAGACTTACCATAAAATATCTATTGCATCATTAATTTTGATGAAGCCATGAACTGCAAAGGCCATTAGAAAGCTTATATTGTGTCCTCGTTAATCCGCCGTCATCAGGATGACTGTCTGCTTGGTGACGGCTAGTCTCATTACTCAGAACGTTCTGCAATTTTCCCATGCCCCACAGCAGTGCAGAATTATTCTCTAGATTGTTAGCTTTAAGTGTTTATGAGGCTATGTTATACAGACAGCACAGTTAGTACAGCTGTGTATTCCCAACTGGCCTATTTAGAGGAAGGAGACCTGCTGTAATAATACCTTTATTTCTGCAGAGCCCACTGAGGATGCTCTGTCGTAAATAAACAGCCTCTCATTTGAATCTGCTGCTTTTTGCATTGAATCTTCAGGCCTAAGTCTGGCCTGATTATCAGTGCAGTATGTTCAGCATGACTGTTTCTGTTTAGGTGGACACCATGGAGATGATGCGTCACCCAGAAGAAACCACCAACATGAGGAGACAGACTGTGGCCTCATATTTCCGTGTAGGTGTTTTCATTTCATGATACAAGCAACTCACTAAAAATTACTGATGTGCTGACACATGAAAACCATATCCCAGTTTTTTGGAATAGCTGTGGGACTCCTTTAGCTTTTCAACACTTTTAAACTCTGCTGATACTGTATGTACCTTGGCTCCAAGAGTGACAAAGAAAAAGTTTAAGACGGTAAGAAAAACTCAGGTTATGGCTTTTGACAGCTGCTTTTCAGTTTCAACGGAGCACCCGATGATCCTCATAGAATATTTAAAAGCTGCAGACTAATTTGAAGTTCATACAAATTTGATTAATTTCTAAAGCAAGATTTCAACATTAAAGCACGGCCACAGAGAATATGAAAGCAACTAAAACCTACAGAAAGACAAAACACACAACCGTTTTCTAAAGGACAATGTGTTTTTTCTTTCTATCTGTCAATTACTGACAATATTTGTTGATATAATATTTAAATGTAATAAATTATAGGTTCTCCTTAGCTCTTTATCAAATTTGTATTAGTGAAACTCAAGATGTTTCATAATAAACATTCAAAGATATCTTCACTTTGCTCAAGTAAATAGCTGAAAAACACCTGCTAAAGAGAGAATTACTTTTCTTAGGGGTTAGTGGATAACAAAGTTGAGCTAAATGGAGGTTAATGCTCTTTATTTGTATGTTAGCAAGTCTGCCACAACTTTGTTAGGCAAGAATTAAATTCACTTGTGGACACAGACAGTTGCAGTCATGGTAATTAGTCATTTCTTGCTTCTTTGGAAGACACATGTAGATGCTGCATTGCTGTGTAGTGGTCAGAAAAAATTGGCAGGTGCATGGATGGGAGCCTCATGCTCCTTGTCTAATGAAAATCTGCATTACTCAGACCAAAGCAGGCCCTAGCATATTCGCAGAATAGGAAATTATAGCATGCCTTTTAGGTAGTAAAATGTATTGATTTTGGGTTGTTCTGCTGCCCCCAAGTGGCAACAAGTTAATAAATGTAGCTTTAATTCGTTTTATTCTTGTGTTGCAGGTTTTAAATATTACAAACTAATTCTGGCGATTCTGCAAAAAAAAAAAAAAAAAAAAAAATATATAAAATTCTTTAT
>VUQH01029101.1:13208-30507 GCA_015106775.1 Etroplus canarensis | reverse complement strand
TACTGTATATTGAGAGTATAGACGACACTATACTCAAAGACCAATGGGTCACTGGGTAATACACGTTCAACATAACACAGTTATGAGTCAATATCACTGGCAGACAAATTGTGAACAAAATTGATAATGGTCTGTGGAATTTGGAGTGTTTGGTTCTGATTCTGAGGCAGCACGGTGGTTCAGTGGTTAGCACCGCTGCCTCACAGCAAGAGGGTCCGGGTTCAAATCCAACAGCTGGCTACCTTAGGCCCTTCTGTGTGGAGTTTGCGTGTTCTCCCCGTGCTTGCGTAGGTTCTCGCTGGGTCCTCCAGCTTCCTCCCACAGTCCAAAGACATGCAAAGGTTAGGTTAATTGGCAATTCTAAACTGACCATAGGTGTGAATGGTTGTCTGTCTCTCTGTGTTGGCTCTGCGATAGGCTGGCGACCTGTCCAGAGTGTACCCCGCCCTACGCCCGATGACAGCTGGGATGGGCTCCAGCACCCCCCGCAACCCTGATCTGGATAAGCGGAAGAAAATGAATGATTCTGTTCATAATTTTTATGGACAGAATTTCTCGATGCAGCTGAGGGGGGGGGGGTGGTGGTGGTGGATGGCGGCGGGTTCAGTGGTCTTAGGAATTCGTCTCTTCTCTTTGCAGCCGATGATGTTCTCTTGGCCTCAGTACAGTAGATACTAGGGCTGTTTGCAGCCGAGTGTTAAGTGGTTGGGATGAGAATTAGCACCTCCAAATCTGAGGTCGTGGTTCTCAGTCAGAAAACGGTGGAGTGCCCACTCCAGGTCAGGAGCGAGTTGCTACCCCAAGAGAAGGATTTTAACCGTTTAAGACAAATTTAAGATAAAAACTGTGCACAATATGCATTTTATTTTTTGTTTTTATACAGTTTATAAGAATGAGTGTATCTCAAAAATGAACTCATGAACACACTGAGAAACTGAAACTCCTTCTTTTATTTACATACACAGATATCACAGCTGTATCCCTCAAAAGTGTAAATAAAAAATTGCACAAAATCCTTACACACCACAGAAAAGTTGTATTTTGTGGTTTATTGTACTGTTTATCAATTGATTTACTTACTGTAGACTTATTGCATGGTTATATTGATATATAGCAAGTTGAAATGCTGGAAAAAATGGCTCTACAGCATGTAAAAATGTACTGTGAAGATAAGCTCTGGCGTACTTGTTCTATGGTAGGTCATAAGGGGTTAAATATCTCGGGGTCTTGTTCGTGAGTAAGGGGAGAGTGGAACATTAAGATTGACAGACAGATTGGTGTGGCATCTGCAGTGATGTGGACACTGTAACATGCTGTCGTGGTGAAGAGAGAGCTGTCATTTACTGGTCGATCTATGTTCAGCACCAGAGCCGGTGACACAAACAGACTGAACGACCTTATTAATAAGGCTAGCTTTCTTACTGGATGCAAATTGGACACTTTTGAATCTGTGTCGGAGAGGAGGAGTTTGGGTAAATTGTTATCCATCACGGATAACCCTCACCATCCTCTGCACCACTCACTGCGCAGACAGTGGAGCTCTTTCTCTCAGACTGGTTCAGCTTCACTGTCACACGGATGGTTATAGGAGATCTTTCCTGCTCCAGGCAATAACTCTTTATAACACCTCACTTCTGTCCAACAGAGAACGCTCTGCTTGGGTTCTATCAAGCTTCCTGTTCAGTTAACGCTCCTCACCTCAGCCAACTAATTTGCACATCTTGTTTTCATTGCCCTTAGGTTAACTTGTCTATTTATACAATGCATACTTTTTGAAATACTTCTTAGTATCTTGTCTCATATTTTCTTACAGTTTTTTTTTTTCCTATCGTTGTATCTCTTTCTATATTTTGGAGATAATTTATATGCCGTGTCCTATGAACACATGTTTTTGTTGTCTACTGTACGTCCTGCTGTAGCATAAGATTTTCCCAGTTTGGGATGAATAAAGTATTACCTACTTACGGACTGACCATCCGTCCGGAGCTCTGGGTAGCGACCAACAGGACGATATCACCATACAAACAGCAGGAATGGACATCCTCCCAGGGGTGTATGGGCTCAGCCTTGGAAACTGGGTAAGGAGCTCAGTTATTCTGGAAGGCTCAGAGTAGAGTTGCTACTCTTCAGCATTGAAAGGAGCCATTTGAGGTGGTTTGGGCATCTGATCAAGATGCCTCCTGCACACCACCTAGGTGAGGTGTTTTGGGCATGTCCCACCAGAAAGAGGCCCCGGGGCAGACCCAGGACGCGCTGGAGAGATTATATATCTCGACTAGCTTGGAAAAAGCCTTGGTGTTCTCCCGAAAGAGCTGGAAGAGGTGGTTGGGGAGAGGGAGGTCTCGACTAGCTTGCACTGCTGCCCCAGTGACCCAGAACCAGATAAGCAGCAGAAAAATTGATGGATGGATGAATGGATGGACAGACGGCATTTTTGGGTTCTTAAGAGTAAACAGTTTGTTTTCACTGATATCCTTATGCTCTTGAATTTTAATTATTGAGTTTTTGATCTGAGTTTCTTCTTTATAGCCACTGTAGTGACGTTTCCTGTGTAGTTTTAGTTCTCTCAGTGTTTCAGTGTGCCCCTCCCTCTGTCTCGTCTTTCTTTGCCTTCTTGTTCCTGTGATTAATGTTTGTCTTTTGTTTACTTCCTTATCAACTTTACAGATTTAGTTTCCTTCCATATCTTGTGGCAATTTAACTTCCCTCCCCTCTGACCCGCTTCTTTGTTACATTTTTCTTCCTGCTGGGCACAAACAATTTTATTGTTCTATAAGCCTTAATGTATGATCCTAAAACAGGGTGCATATTTTTACTTGTTTTGATTTGTAGTCTAAATCAAATTTTCACATAAACTAAATGTGAATTTTGCTTTCATGTTTGTTCATTTGCTCTCATCAGCTGAAAGAATGAAAACCAAAACTGTTTTACGCACATCTACTGCTTTAATGGCAGTGGCCTCTGTGTTTCTGACTGGTCAGATGCTGCCAGTGCCACGCCTTTCATGTGAACTGGCTTGTAGCTGGATTGATAAATTGAACAATGGATAACAGAAATATGTCCTGGGTATGCTGAACTTTCTTTGTAATATAGGGCTCAGGATTTTTTCAAAATATTGACTATTGCAAAGTACGGCAAAGCTTGCCTTGGTGGAGGTTTGCACCCTCTGAGTGCTTCTAATTCTTAATCTAAATGGTTTTGTTAAACCAGTTAATTCAGGTTGTGAAATGGCAAGAAGACTAAATGGCCAAACAACTGGACCAAGACTTTATGGCCCAGATTCTGATGCAGTTTATTGTCAAGTATTTTGTTATAATAGATTTGTGGTTTCATCATGATGTCAAACTATTAAGGCCATTATTATTTTTGTGAACTGTTCAGGAAGTGAAAGGAAGGAATCTTCAATGCTGAGATAATGGAGCCAACCAAATGCAATTTATTCTTTATTTCTTCCACTCAATAGAGTGAAAGTTGCAGTTACAGCTGGAGCCAATGCCTCACACATCCTTTGCCCTAATTTCAACTTTGCAAAATAAGAGGAATTAAAGGATGGTAGGCAGTGAATAATTTTTCAAAACCTAAATATACTGTTTTGCATCTATAATTTAGCGAAAGACCTTTCGGTGCAAATTAGTCACCATCCATCTCCCCTATCCTCCCATCAATCATTGGAAATATAAATGACCTCTGTTTTCAAAGTCTGAAGTGGAGTCTTATTTAGATTACCATAGTGTTAATTGCAGTTTTCTTTAGGTGATGTCCACCAAATGAACTCAATTTATTCCTGTGCTCTCTAAAAGCAGATTCTGCAGTGTTTACGGTCCCGTCAGCTTTAGCATGAGGGTGCATTTATTTGACTCCTGCAAAGCCTGTGTGGGCGGTGGTTTGACGGACAGGAGATAATAATGATGAAACAGTGTTGTAGCACAAAACCAAACAAGCAATGCTTGAATATGCATAAGAAAGAGGGAGCTCGGTCTGAGCAGAGTGGTGGGTGTAAAGTGATATAAAGCCCGATTAAATTTTTAAATGTTATTTCATGAGTTGGAAGGTGGGGGAAAGGCATTTATCCTCCATCTAATTTGTGATATTTGCAGTGGTCAGTCTTTTATAAAACGTTTCACCGAGCACACAGGTCCTTTGCTGGTATGAGTCCTATGAATATTTCCCTCTTAGTATTACATGGTCACACTATCACCTGTGTGTACAGAGGGAACAATTTCAAGTTGATCCTTTCAATGTGAAGGGGCAGCAACTCTATTCTGAGCCTCTCCCAAATGACTGACCTCCTCACCTTATCTAAGGGAGAGACCCTTCAGAGGAAGCTCATTTCTGCTGCTTGTTTTCTCATTCTTTCAGTTGCTACCCAAAGCTCGTGACTATAGGTGAACATAGGAACGTAGATCAACTGGTAAATCTACAGCCTTGCTCTCTTCACTGCAACAGACCTGTACAGCAATTGTGTCACTGCAGATGCTACACCAGTCTGTCTGTCAATCTTGTGCTCCCTCCTTCCTACTTAAACTCCACTTGGAGCGGGAACTCATTCCCAACCCGGAATGGGCACTCGGCTCTTTACCAGCTGTCAACCACGGCCTCACACTTGGAGGTGCTAATTCTTATCCTAGCCCCTTCACACTTGTCTGCAAGCCCCCCAGTGCAAGCTGGACATTGACATTTGATGGTGCTAACAGGACCTAAAAATCTACAAAAAGCAGAAATGAGATCCAGAGACAACCAAAATTTACACCTGCTACCATTTTAGATATTCCACCATTAACTGTAAGTGGTATTATTGCAAATTGGAAGTATTTAGGAACCACAACAACTTGTAATCCACATAAATTTACAGAGTGGGGTCGCCAGCTGCTTAGGTGCATGCTGTGCAGAAGTGGCTAACATAGCTGACTCAATTCCTTCAGAGTTAAAAACCTACTCTGGCATTAATATCAGCACAGAAACTGTCCACTAGGAGCTTCATGTCTTGGGTTTCCATGCATCTGCATGCAAGCCTTACATCAACAAGCAGTGGAAATGCACACTGCTGTCTTGGCCATCTGATGGATGAATCTGAATTTGGTCAGTGCCAGGAGAATGTAACCTGCTGGAGTGCATTGTGCCAACTGTGAAGTTTGGTGAATGAGGGAAAATGCTATGGGGTTGCTTTTCTGGGGACAATCTGGGCCCCTTAGTTGCACTGAAGGAAAATCTTAATGCCTAATCTTACCAAGACATTTGGACAATTCTATACTTCCAACTTTGTGAGAACATAGTGGGGAAGGCCATTTTCTGTTACAGCATGTCTGTTGCCCCACTCACAAAGCAAGCTCCATAAAGCCATGTTTGGATTAGTATGGTGTGGAAGAACTTGACTGGCCCAGACAGAGCCCTGACCTCAACCCCATCCAGCACCTTTGAGATGAACTAGAACAGAGCCAGGCCCTCTTTTCTAACATCAGTGTGTGACCTCACAAATGCTCGTTGAGATGAATGTGGAAAAATTCCCACAGACACAACAAAATTCTGTAGAAACCCTTCCCAGAGGAATGGAAGGTGTTATAGCTGCAAAGGGGCAACCGACTTCATGGATTTAGAATGGGATGCCATAAAATTTCCTGTAGGTGTAATGTATAGGTACTTACTTTTGTCCACAAAGTGTAGTTTAGATTTATGTTCAACGATAATGATCAAGGCTTTCAGCTGTCCTCAGATATTTAGGTTCACAGCATAAAAAGTAAGCTGCTTGTGAGTACAGGGGCCACCTGTGACACTTCAGCCTACCTTTAAATGCAGATTACTTGGTGAAATGTAGGCTGCTGCTTTTGACATCCACTCATTCTGCACATTCAAATCGGTGTGTCTATCATAAAGTAGTGAGCCTGTAGTTACCACATTTCAGATGCAGTTGTTGAGTAAATGTGAGTCTAAATGTCCTCAATGCTTGGAGTCAGAGCTCTGAGTTTGACAACAATGTTGCTTATGTCCAAGCAGAAGCTCTCAGTACCTGAGCTTTATAACGTGGGTTATTTCATTTATCACCCAGGTTATAAATAAAATAAATGAAGATGTGCCACGCACTAGCTGACAAGTTGTTAAAAAACATTATTAACTATTAATGGAACAGAACCAACGATTTATAATCCTTTAGGGACATCACATTGTTCTTGTTGATGTTACTGTAGTGGTAAAAGGCTGGATTTCAGTGATAAATGTGGAACCTAGTGCAGGAAAATAACTTTGACTAATATGCAGCGGTTATATGTAAAGCGCTATGCTGAAAGTGAGAAACAACTTAAATATCATAACATTTGCAAAAAGCTGCAATAACCGACCACTTCTTTGGTTCAAATCACGTCTGGTAATTTTGCCTAATTTTTATAATTTCAAAAATCCCGTTTCTGTGTGTACTCACGATATTTTTAATGTGTCAAAGCCTGATTTATATCTTACTCCTCTTTGCTTTACAGCTCTATTGCAGTTCAGAAAAGAAAACAATCACACACACACACACACACACACACACACACACACACACACACACACACACACACACCAAGGACTGGAAAATGAAAGTGGGGAGTGCAAATGGTGGCTGGATGTTGGCTGGTGTCCCAGTTCTGTTCTTACTTAACTTGCCCTTTGCGCCTCCTCCTTGGCTTCTTCCACATCTCTGCTCTCCCACACTCCTGTTTTCCCACTTTTCATCTATCACTCATTTTTAGTTTCACTCTTTAGCCCTCATATTTACTTTTCTTTCCCCAACTTTCCCTTGCTACCCTTTTCTGTCACCTCTCTGGAGAACTTGGCCTCCACTATACCAAGCGTACTTGCACAGTTGCAGCTCCAAATGGAAGTCGGTTTAGGTGAGATTAGTATATTTACAAATGCATTTACTGACCACTGTTTGAATTGTGAGTCTGGATGTATTTTCTTTTTCCACTGCTCCCTTTACTTTAGTCCTACTGTCCTCAAGTCTTCCATAGCTTTTCCTGACACACCCTTTCTCTTTTCACCACCAGTCCCTCACTTCTTCCCCACTTTAGCTCCCACTGGGAGGTGGCCCAGCGAACTGGAAGCAATGGATGACTGCCTGACTCACACTTGACACACCCTACAGATGTGTAGGGTAGAGGGAACCATTGGGAACGTATGTGTTTTTGTGTGACAACAAGAGATGATTCATGTCTTGTCTCTGTTAATCCTACTAACTGTTTTACTAGAGAAAGGGAGAAAATAGATAAAGCAGAGGTGGTTTATACTGCCATGCTCTAAGTGACTCATGCGGCTTGGAGTACATTCTGAATGAAGTCCTGCGTGCCAGCATAAACAGTTTATCTTGACCCATAATAGCTGCTGATAACCCATTCAAGGACTGCTCTAGTTAACATAAGAAAGTGTTTGTATTTCAGTCTGAAGGGCAAGGAGGTGTTCATGAATTTCTACACTGTGTGATGCAATGGGCTTGGAACACTTGAAAATGTACAGTTTATTCACATTTTTCTTGTGTTTGCAACATTTATCAGTGTTACCACCTACATGGTTTATCAGTCTGAAAATTCCCTGCAATTCTGATCCTCTCCGTGTGACCTGTGGGTGTGCCGTTATCTCAGCTACAGTGATATGTAACACTTTATCACAGTCTTGCACAAGCTCAATATTCCATTTTATTGCCATATGAAGGATAAGTGCAAGTCTTAAATCTGTCAAAATATATTACTGACATCATAAATGCATCGAAACTGTTGCTGAAATCATTTCATTTCTTTGGATTAGCACTATTCTGCAGTTTAAGGATTAACTGAAGCTAATATGAGGCTTCAGTGGTCTCTCTCTTTTTTTGCTTTAGTCCAGTTCATGCCCAGCTTCAAACTATACAACCCTATACAACCATAGACTGTATATAAAAGATGGATGTTGTCTCTGTGACACCACCTTTTTGTCTGTGAACTCTGTATTCTGAAGTCCCCTCTTCATGGCTGTCTCTGTTCTGATTTTCTGGAACCCAAAGTGACCATATTTAGACCAAAGGGCGGAGTCAGTTAATAGCTCAGTTAGCAAGTTGCGTGCATAAACTGCATGAGTGCAACACATCCACACATACTGTCTAATTAGTGCCAAGCAAAATACAAATCCTTTAAAATCCTTTAAAATCCTTCAAATGGTATGTACCAGAGACTGTATATAAAAGATGGAAATAGCTTAGGAGTCTGTATAAGGAAGCCAATGCAGAAGTGCCTTAATTTGATTCGATTAAATTCAGTTTAATGCAGTTTAGTTCAAAAGTGCAATTATATTATTGTGAGTTATACAGTTCACAATAAAAGTCACCTTGAGGTGCTCTGTGTTCTAAGGTAAAGACACACACTACAATAAGTCTACAATAAGACTTTGATCTAGAAAGTTTTATGTCTACTCTTAAATGTAGAGACCTGCATTATTTCTAATGGCAGTAGGGGGTAACTCCTTAGGCTGACCCCTTTTGCTCTCAATTGCTAGTCTTATTGAATACAAAAAGTAGTTGATTATCTAAATGATGGTCCCCATCACTGTCCAGAAGCACAGTAGAACAGGGTAATGTTTAAGGCAAGCCTACCCTGTCATTCACAAGTTGCTGCCATATGGGTGTGGGGTCCATTGGTGGCTATAGTATCTTTAGCTCATCTGGACGAAGGTCTTTTCCATTTTCATGAGAATCGCTACTCCTCCTACAGTATTAGTCAGATTTTAGTAAAACTTGCGTATAACGATCAACTAATGGGCCCTCACCCAAATTATACTCAATGATGTGGTTACATTTGTCATTTTATGGGCACTTACGTTTTCAGAAGAATCGCTACTCCTAAGAGCATTGATCTGGATAGTGATGTTCTCGCAATACATAGATGTTGTCATCGCGTTATGATAAGGCTAAGAAGAACTAAGGCCCGTTTGTCAGGTCGGCTGTGTAGCATGAGGAGGAATGGCAGACTCATGAGGGAGACAGGATAAAACTTTAAGCGAGCCGTCTTTAATAGCTGATAAAGTCCTTAATAAAAAAAAAAATCACAAAGTCCAAAATCCAAGAAACAAGAAAACAAGGCACTAGGACCAAGGAGCTACAAACCAGGGACACACACAGCTAGAGAGGGAGATATGAGGTGGAAAATAAAACTAAATCGAGAGAAACATACTCAAAAACCTTACCCTAACTGTAAATAATGAACTAGAACTCAAATACAATATATTGAAATGAATAACTGGAAGCATATCTTAACTTTACAATAAATAGATCTAAGAAACAAAGATAACAAAATCCAGCAATAAAAGTCCATGGACCATGACACTGTTGAGTTGGATATGACTGTTTGTGAGCCTCCTCAGTGGATTTAATTCTTATTAGTTTGAGCAGTACAACTGACCAATGACAAGAAAATGTATTTGTTTCTGTCCTTCACAAATTACAATAACTTGTGATGGCTGCTGAACCGGAAGAGCTACTTTTACTTTATTTACAGTTTATGGCACCAAGACTGTGAGCACATCTATAACATGTACACCAAATATGCACTATTCTAAAAAGACTCAGGTTCTCAGAAGTTCTCTGCAGTGCCTATTTGTTCATTTCTTTCTTTTGCAAAGACTAGAATGCTCTCCAGTTTTATTCAGCTAAAAAGCAGGAAGCATCTTTTAATGATCTAGTGGCAATAATGTCACGTGGGGATTGCTTTTTAACTTCCTGAAGTCCTGTTGCTCTCGCCATCAAGTGCCCATTAAAGGTTCACTCTTGCTTTTCTCTGTTTCTGTCACTCTCCCTCTTCACATTTTTTCCTTCCTTTGATAACTGGGCCTTTTTTTCTTTTTCTGGCCTTTGAGAGTTACTTGTGGTCATCCTTTAACCACCATTCAGCTGCCTGGAAAAAGCTACAAGTACCTACCAGGGAAAACAACTGTTTGGGTTGCATAATCAGGCATTCAAGTGGCAGAAAGAATAAAACTGAACCAATCTATCCACTGATGGCGTCACTGTTCTATAGGAACTTCATCCACCCTCTGAGGTCTAAGCCATCATTGGTGATGACCCTGACCCCAACCATCTTTACCATATGCTTTTAGGATGCATTTTTACTTTTTTCTGCCAAGTCTTGGCAATCAGGGGATAAAGAAAGGAAAGATTTCATCTGACACACATCAAAGTCTGTTTACAGTTTTTTAAAGCATTTTTTCAAATCCAAAACATAGGGTTAGGGTTGGTGTTCAAGGATAGGGTTAAGGCAGGGTATCCAGTATCTAGTATCCCTCCTATCACTCCAATATTGAATTGAATTGAATTAAAAGCCATTATTGTAATTGCATCATAATAATTAAACACAAGGAAATTATATATATCCACTATCCCTCCTCTGAACATGTCCAAACCATCTCGGCCTTGCCTCTCTGACTTTATCGCCAAACTTCTCACCCTGAGCTGTCCCTCTGATGTCCTCATTTCTAATCCTGTCCATCCTGGTCACTCCCAGGGAAAATCTCAACATCTTTATTTCTGCCTCCTCCAGCGTTGCCTCCTATCTTTTTGTCAGTGGCACTATCTCCAAAAAAAAGCATCATAGCAGGTCTCACTGCCATCTTGTAAACCTTCCCTTTCACTCTTGTTGCTATCCTTCTGTCACAAACTACCCGTGACACTCATCTTCACCCACTCCAGGCAGCATTCTCTTCCTTCCCTCTCTTGTGCACTCTCTGTTGCTTTGGATGGTTGATCCATAAAACTCATCCACCTTCAATACCTCTATTCCTTCCACCTCCTCCCTACTCTCACCACATATCACAATGTCGTCTGCAAACATCATAGTCCCCGGAGACTCCTGCCTGACTTTATCTGTCAACCTGTCCATCACCCCTGCAAATAAGAAGGAGCTCAGAACCTATCGGTGATGTAATTGTGATATAAGACCTTTTTCTCCTTCCTTAGTGTTCAAACCAAGATAAACCAAGATCATCTTATTTACACAAAATGTCAGGCTAAATGACATGAAATGTAGTGGCAATTTCTTCTGTGATTAGAATAATAAAGTTTGCTAAGTGGAAGTAACATTTGCATGCACTTTGTCCCAAAATCTTTACTTTTTTGGTGGACATAACCATTTGGTGGACACTACCAAAGCTAACCCTTGGTGAGAAAAGCATTTTTTTGCCAGCCCTCTTTGGGGCCTCTTGAGGAATTACAGGAATGCAGCATGGAGCTTTACATCTGTCTTCCACTTTTCACCATGCCTCCTTTTCTACTCATGCTCTAAAATTCCTTCCCTCTCTTTGGTTTGTCTGCTCAGCTTCTTTCAGTAAGGTCTCCACTGCCTCAGAAAGTCAGACGGACAGATTTATGACTTCACCCATGACAACAGTTGGTGAGAGCAGCCACGCTGCCACACACACTTTGCACCACAACAGCTTTAGGGCACTGGAAACTGGCACAAATTGGAAAACTCTCACTTACTGACTTATTGTTGAGAAAGCGATCTGGTTTTAAATCTGGCAGGAAGATTTAAGATTGGTGCCGTTCGTGGAATGTTGGAATTGTGTATTTCCAAATCTGATTTCTGTGTAATCATCTCCAAAAGTCTGAAAGTATTCCCAGACAGTTACTGAAATCTGTTGCAACTCACTAGCAATCCACTTGCATAAAGCTATGCAGTGGCTCAGTTGATACCAAAAGAGGTTAGTTTGTACCCAACAGCTTAGAAGAATTGTGGTGACTGATGTGAATGAAAATAAACAGACACAGGACTTCACTAAGCTGTGTGGACATGGCATGGGAATGGCTGCTTTCTGCCTATAATGGGACAAGGCTAAAGAGCTGCAGGTCACAATGTGAATTTCTCAGAAGCTGAAAGAATTTCCTGCACTCTCTGCAGACACTGATGTGTGGGAGATTGATGGCAGGAGGCCAGACAGCCACAGTGTGTGTGAATTACAGTGAAGTCGTCTTACAACAGCTGAAGATGTTTTTTAAGATGTAAAATTTTGAAATGACTTCAAGCTTTTTTAATACAGAGTCCATTTCCAGAGAAGTTGGGATATTTTCCAAAATATAATGAAAAGCAAAATCTGTGAAATGTTAATTCACATGAAGCTTAATTTAACTGGGAAAAGTACAAAGATTTGCAATAATTTTACAGCCAACATAACTGTATTGTGTAAATATGCCTAAATGTAGAATTTGATGACTCAAACACACGCTCAAAAAAAGTTGAAATAAGACTAAAAAGTGCTCAGAATATTCAAGTAACACCAGTTTGGAGAACTCCACATTAAGCAGGCTAACTGGGAGCAGGTTAGGTAGCATGACTGCGTCAATCAAAGCTTCAGTCTTTGCAAGCAAGGATGGGTTGTGGCTTAGCCCTTTGTGCCAAAATTTGTTATAACTGTTAGTCCGTTTGAAAGGAACATTTTTCACTGCAAGGCTGAAGAAATTTGAGGTCTTGTTCCATCTATAGAGCAGAATATTGTGAAATGATTCAGAGAATTTGGAGAAATTTCAGTGCGCAAAGGGCAAACGTGAATTTTGAGTCCTCTGCGACACTGTCTAAGGAGCTATCCTGCTACTGTGACAAATACAGCCACCTGGGCTTGGGAGTACTTTGGAAAACCATTTTCACTTAACACAGTTCGTCACTGCATCCAGAAATGCAACTTGAGACTGTATTATGTAAGGAGAAAGCCATATATCAACTGTATGCAGAAATGCCGCCGTGTTCTCTGGGCCTGAGCTCATCTCAGATGGACTTAAAGACTGTGAAACCGTGTGCTGTGGTCAGATGAATCTACATTTTAGTTTGTTTTGGGAAGAATGGGCATCAAGTTCCATGCCAAAGATGAAAACAACTATCCAGATTGTCATCATTAAAAGGCGCAAAAGCCAGCATCTCTGATGGTATGGGGTGCATCAGTGCCACCAGCATGGCTGAGCTACATATATATGAAGGTACTGTCAATTCTGAGGCATATATTAGGATTTTATTGAGACGTTTGCTGCCGTCAAGGTGGCGTCTCTTCCTGGGAGTGTTATATCAAGCAAGACTGGACAAGATTTCCAACTGCAAAACTACAGCAATTAGTATTCTTAGTTCCTAAACGATTAAAAGGTGTTACTAAAAGGAAAGATGATGGAACACAGTGTTAAACATGCATCTTTCCCATCTTCTGTTGTGTGTTGCAGCCATCAAATTCTAAATTTATGCATACTTACAAAAATGCACCTTCAGCTACTCCCTTGTATTCTCCCCCAGGGGGTCTCCACAGCAGATTAATCTGCACTGGTAATTTGGCAGAGGTTTTACACCAGAAACCCTTCCTGACACAACCCTCAGTGGTAAGAGTGGCTTGTGTCCCCACCTGGAATCAAACTGGGGACCTTTTTCCTGTAAGGCAAATGTGTAAACCACTACACTGCAGGGACACTGAAGTTGTGCATACTTACAAAATACAATTGAAGGTACAGTGTGTGAAAAGCATTGAAATCTGCTGGTGCTAATGCCAAACTGCAGCCACCGAATACCTGTTTGGTATACAGTGTCCCGGAAGGAACAAAATGGAGTCTTCCACAAGAACATCCACCAGCACATCCAATTCAGAGGCTCGTGTATGTAGATATAATTAGGAATTAGACATGCATTATTCTTCCTCCATACTTCATTTTCTTACATTACGTCTTCCGTTAACTGGAAGTGACATCACATGAAAGCTAGTATTCAAATTTCCCCACCGTGAGACTATTAAAGGAATATCTTATTTTAATTACTGATATACCGTTGGCTTGCATGATCAAAATAACAAGTTGTTAAAGCTTTATGGAGTATAAATAACAATGTTTGTAGGGACACTTATTTAATACCCCAGCCCATGCCCCCCCTCAGGACACACTCTGGGGACCTCCTTCAGGGCTGTTGAGCTCCCAGCTTTTCTAAAAGGACAGGTTAAAAAAAAAAAACAGTCACAGGCATGATAGTTTTGTTGCTCCTTTATTTTTTGTTACAGTTGTTTGTTTGCAGTTTTGCTTTTTTAAAAAAAATTTTAACTGAGCTTTTTTTTTAAGAAAGACTGGATTCGATTTTCTTGCTCTCTGACACCACCTTGCCGTCCACCACTGTCTGAGAGATTGTCTCCAGTCTAATGTGGACCTGCTTTGAATCAACTGCATCTTCAAGTCTGGTAAAATGAAGAAAGAAGAGTGAAAACCAAATTTAGTTACACTTTATACAGAACAGAGATATAAATTTTGAGTTATTTACCGACATGCTGAAATTCAGCAGGTCAGATCTTAGTGAAAGGATTATATGGATGCAGGTGAGCCACATTTACTTTCCATATCGTTGAGGCTCCCTGTTTGCATGAAGCTACTTTGAATCAAATTTGCAAAAGCTTCCCAGTGATGAACAAAGCTTTGGTCATAATGAGCTCATAATGCAGAGTGCTGGTTTGCAGTCTTATAAGCTCTCTTCACTGCTTGGCCCACCCTTTTTGCTTCCTCTCCTCATACTTACCTAAATTCTCCTTCAGCTTCCAGCAGTCTCCTGTATTCGGAAATCTCAGCCTCCAGCTTCACCTTCATGTTGAGCAGGAGCTCGTATTCGCTTGTGTTGTGCTGGATGTTGTTGCGGATCTGAGCCAGCTCCTCCTGCAGCCTCAGGATGATCGCGTTGTACTTCTCCAGCTCCATGCTGTAACGCATCTCGATGTCCTGCAGGGTAGCCTCCAAGGACGCTTTCTGTGAAGAGGTGAAAGAGGCGACTGACTGATGCAGCAGAGAAGTGGCCTTGTAATTCTTGAGGCTATGAGTTAAACTAGACAATTGATGTCCGGAGCTAAAGATAGCCTCATTGTTCACTTTAGCATAAAGAAATGGATGTAAAGCAATCTGCTGACACTTCTGGACACAAGGCAGAAGTGCCAATTGGTCCAGTTTGTTTGCTTTTTGGTCTTGACAGTGTGTTTAAGCTTTGCAACAATTCCAAATGAGTATCTTCCAAGCTATGAGGTAAAGCCGGACCTAATTATAAGTATAGTAAAGGGTTAAATCTCAACCCATAACCAACAGACACACTTACAGGTTCACTGATTACGTAAATCATCACTTACCAGACTAAGTGCGGACTGCAGTTCAATTTCCAGAGCCTGTTGCCTCCTCCTAGATTCTGTCACTACGCCGGTGGCCTCCTTCAGGGCTGTTGAGCTCTCAGTCACTTGGACCTGCACCTCTGTGATCTGAGTACAAAATTAAATACATAAAGGACTTACAAATCATATTTAAATAACAAAGCCTATCTAAAAAAAACATGTTTTTTCCCCACTTCTAAAATTCTGATATACCTGAGCTTCATGCCACGTTTTGAGCTCCTCCTGGTTCTTCAGTGCAATCTTCTCATACTGAGCCCTCACTTCCTCCATGATCTTGGCCAGGTCTTTCCCTTTAGGAGCGTCAACATCTACATGGACACCGGCCTGGGAGATTTGAGCTCGCAATTCAGCAATTTCCTGTTCGGGGAATAAACAGTCAGGGAGTAAGTTCCTGAACATTTGGTTAGTGGGGTTATCCTGTGCTAAGTGGTTAAGGAACAAATTGCTGCAATAGTGCATTGTACTGCATTGTGTAATCAAATAGGTATTTCTCTTTGAACTGCCAAGAGATGGACTGCAATCTTGATGCAAATAATTCTAACAAATGTCCCACACCAGCTCATGATTCTTCTTCAGGCTGATCAGTTCCTCCTTCAGGGACTCAATATCAGTCTCCAGGTGCAAGCGAATGACATTGGTGTCATCCAGCAGCTTCCTCAGTCTGGCAACATCAGCCTCCACTGTCTGCTTCATGGACATCTCGTACTCCATCCTATGGGAACACACTGTTTTTCAGATCTGCTCATGCTGGATGAAGAGCCTACTTCATATTGCCCACTAAGTTTGACACTCACTTGACTCGGAAGTCGTCTGAGGCCAGGCGCGCATTGTCAAGACTGATAGCAAGCTGGGCGTTACCCTTGATCGTGTCAAAGATCTAAAAAGAGGAGAAACATTGTTAGCTGTTATTTTTATTTTGATGAGTTGTTACGGTAAAAGTCTGACTTTTGAAAGCTCATAACTGCTGCTTCACCAGTGCAGATAAGAGTCAGACCACAGGTCATAAATGTTGTGATATCAGGTAGTTTGAGAGATAGACGAGCAATCTGTTGTAGGGTGGTATGACAATAAAAAAAAGTTTGTGCGTATCAGCAGTGATTTAGATTGACTTTGACACCAATAATCTGTTAACAAGGCAAGGGTAGTAGTTCTTGCACAGTTAAACCTTCTGCAAAAACTGCAATGTACCAATAATTTTTTTAGAATTAGCATGTCATAATTACCTCAGCCTGCTACTTGACCATTTATTTTGATTGATACATTTCAAATTTTGTAAAATCTTTGCATTAATTTTGATCCATAAAGTGCCTAAACTAAACAAAATGCATCAAGCATCATCAAGATTGAATGGCTGTTTCATTCTCTCACCTGGGCCCTCAGGTTTTCAATGATGGCGTAGTACTTGCTGTAGTCCTTCCCTTCCAAGGGGCCTCTTTTCTCGATAGCCTCTCTGATCCTCATCTCCAGTTTGCTGTTTTCCTTCTCCAGATTCCTCACCTGCTCCAGGTAGCTGGCCAGGCGGTCATTCAGATGCTGCATAGCAACCTTTTCATTCCCAATGGTAAGGGTTCCAGAAGTGGAAGCAGAGGGCAATGCCTGATAGTCGTACCCGCCGCCGAAGCTGCTGCCAATCCGTGTACCATGGGTGACTGTGGAGATCCTGGTTCCATGGCCGCCTGCCCCTCCGCTGACACTGTGTGCGTAGGACCTGTCCAGCTGTAGGGATCTAGGCCCTGAAACTGAAGTAAAACCAAAGTTTTGAGAAGACTGGCGTCTAATCAGAGGCTCCATTGCTGAAGGAAGTGTGCTGATCAATTAGAGGAAGATATGGTACGTCCTGGCACGGAGGAGTTTGGGCAGCTGAGAGTGGAGCACGAAAGTGGAGTCTGAGGTCTTATATATGAGTCTGAAAGGCAATATCCCTTCCTGCCACGCCTCTCCTATCTTTATTATAATGCTACCTTTAGCCTTCTTGCTTAGACTTTGTTCCCTGAAAGTACAAAATAGTACACTGACATTTTCTTTTTGATAGTGTGTAAATGAACTGGCAACCTGATATGAGTTGCAGTGCAAAGAGTGCTCTATTTTGCTGTAATTGACAAAAAAACAAGAAAATATTCCTCATTAGGTTCCTCTTGTAGCATGAAAA
>VUQH01029100.1:0-13185 GCA_015106775.1 Etroplus canarensis | reverse complement strand
AGGCATGGTTGGATGAGTTGAGTGTGGAAGAACTTGACTAGCCAACACAGAGCCCTGACCTCAACCCCATGACAATACTTTTGGGTTAAACTAGAACAGATATTAAAAGTCACGCTCTTTCCGCATCTAAAAGAATGGGAAAAAATTCCCACAGACTCCAGAATCTTGTAGAATGCCTTTCCAGAAGAGCAGAAGCTGGTATAAGTGAAAAGGAGGGGACCAACTCCATATTAATGCCTATGGATTTACATAGAATAGGATGTTATAAAAGCCCCTACAGGTGTACTGTGTAGGTCACCCAAAACTTTTGTCCATATAGTGTACGAATCTTTAACAACACAAAGTGAGATACATTTCTGCACTTAAGAAAAAGATACACACTCACACATGCACAAACTCCTACACATGAAGTCTGGACTTTGACTGAGACATTGCAACACCATGATTTTTTTTCTTTTTCAGCCATTCTGCCTTACTGCTTTTGTTTTCCATATGACTTTATATACATTCCTCCTGAGCAGAAATACCAATACAACTACTTTATTCAGAACACCTCAAGCTCGAAATGTATTCAAAATGGAGGGTACTTTGAGATTTCAGCATTGTTTCATATTCCTTTTTCAAAGCACAGAGGTAGTAGAATTTATGTTCTATACTGAAACCAGCCACCAGAAACGATCACCATTTTTGCCTTACATCTGTGGACTTTGTTGCCCTATTATTTTTTAGACGACTATGTGTCTAACATCCTCACAAGAGCAAATACATGCCTTGTTTACTGTGTTAGCATGGTAACTAAATGTGAAGTACAGCAGAAACTGTTTAAAATGATGTATTTAACCTACTCCTAAGATAAAGACTGAGATGTTTTGGCTACATTTACAAGCAAAATCATTACTTAGACAGAAGATTCAGAGCAACAAAGGAGTGGTCTGGATGGTGGGCAACATTTTAAACATTTCCTCTCCCTCACACAGTGCATAGACTCTCTATGGGTGCTGCACTCGCTGAATGATACAGGGGAAAGAGAGATATGCCTTACTGTCCAAGCAGAGCAATACTGTCTATTGATTTTTCTTTTTTGCTAGCTGTTTAAAAGAATCTTATGAAAAAGTCACTAAATGTCTGGAGGTTGCAACTTGCTACTCTGTTACTGGGCTGAGGAAGGCATTGAGAGAGCTGTGCCTGTGTGGGGAGAGCAAGAGCTCCCTTTTAGAAGAAATGCTATTCATAGATTTTCCCTTGTTCCTTCTGAAAAAGTCACCAAAGGAGTGTGGCAAGTGTTAAATCTGTAAGCAGTATGTAGAGGGTATGGATATAGCCACTGTGGCATCGCCCACAGGTTTGCAAAGTCTGGTTTAGAAAAGAGTTTAGAAAATGGACTTCATGTTGCATTCAGTATGATTTAAAACCATAGGCTCAATGTTTTCTAGAACCAATATATTATATATTTGAAGAAGGTCAGAAGGAGTATCACTGTGTCTTTTGTGGATTTAGCATATGATAGTGTGTCAAGAGACGAACTGAGGTATTCTATGAGGAAGTCAGCAGTGGCAGTATGTGAGGGTGGTGCAGGACATGTATGAGGACAGTGAGACAGTGGAGAGGTGTGCAGTAGGAGTGATAAATGGGTTCAAGGTGGGGGGTGGGATTACATCAGGGATCAGCTCTGAGCCCCTTCTTGTTTGCAGTGGTGATGGACAGGATGACAGATGAGGTCAGGCAGGAGTCTTCGTTGACCATGATGTTTGCAGATGACATTGTGATCTGTTGTGAGAGCAACAGCAGGTGGAGGAGAGTCTGGACAGGTGGAGGTATGCACTGGAGAGAAAATAAATGAGGGTTAGCAGAAGCAAGACAGAATACATGCGTGTGAATGAGGGGGAGGCAGATGGAATAGTGAAGATGCAAGGAGTAGATGCAGTGAAGGTGGATGAGTTTAAATACCTGGGGTCAACCATTCAAACCAACAGACAGTGTACAAGACAGACGAAGAAGAGAATGCAACAGGGTGAAATGGGTGGAGACACATATCAGGGGCATTTAGTGACAGAAGGACAGCAGTGGGTGTGGAGGGGAAGGTTTTCGAGATGGTATATCAGTGGTTTGAAGATGGTGGTACTGACATGTGGGAGGTGGACAGTTTCACTGGATATTTTCTGACCATTCTTTATAAACTCTAGAGATGGTTGTGTGGGAAAATCCCAGTAGATCAGCAGTTTCTGAAATACTCAGACCAGCCCACCTGGCACCAACATTCATACCATAGTCACAGTCACTTAAATCTCCCCCATTCTGATGAACTTCAGCAGGTCATCTCAACCATGTCTACATTCTTTAAATGCGTCGAATTGCCTCTGTGTGATTGGCCAATTAGATATGTGAGTGTAAGTTGTCCTGTGTTCCTTTTTGTCCTTGCTGAGTCATTTGCTGTTCATCTTCATGTGACTCCCTGTTTTCCAGGCGCGTGCCCTGCTTTCTTCCTGTTTGTTTCCTCAGGCCTCAGTTAAGTTTCTTGAGTTTAGTTCATTCTTTGCTCTTTTTGGATTACAAAGTAGTTTCCTGGCAGATCTGTGCAATGGCATTCGTTAGCCAATAAAACTTCTTTCCATCTGGAGAATCAGCAATCATGCATTCTTACTACACCGTTTGACATTACATTGTCTTGATCATATATACATGCTTTTATTTGCACTGTGATTGGCTAATTACATATTTGTGTAAACATGTAATTGAACAGGTGTACCTAATGTAGTGGCTAGTGAGTGTATATTATCATGGCAGTCTATGGGGACGTGGAGCCAGCTTCGAGAGATCACCAGAGGAACTGCAGTTTTTGGACAATATTTTCTAGCTCTGGAGGTTGCTGCACAGTGTAAACACGCAGTTGTAATGAAACTGGAAACTGAGATGGAAAATATGACTTAAATTGTTTCCAGAGGTCAACATATGACTATTCATAAAATCCAATCCCATGTGAACAATTTAAAATTGCGCCTCAGCAATCACAGATGTTGTACAGGCAATATTTTTTCTTCAAGCATTTGTTGACAAAAATATTTGTCTCCATAAGCCAACTGTGGTTTTGCAGACCTTATGCACCCTTGGCAATAGTCCTGGTCTGGGTTTCAGAGTGGAGGTGCAGGTCGTAGATCAGGTGGTGTCTGCAGCCTACAGTAGCTGTGTTTATCTAGCATGCAAGAAGGCGCCCAGTTGGCAGGGTGGGAGGTAGCGCTGGTGGAAACGGCATGTTGAATAATTGATTTTGCACATAAAGCATGGATGTGGAAGAAAAAGAAGAAGAGGATCTGGGGGAAAGGAGGAGACTTTACTTTTCTTTCATTTCTTTCTTCCACAGCCCACGCATTTACAAAATTAGCTGAATGGCTTTACTAATCATTTTTTTTCTTTTGATAACACTGTCAGTGGACAATAATTGCGACTGGTTAAAAATGCATTGCCACAGCCACCATAGTCCTTCTCTGGCTGTGTAAATGTGACGCAGCTTACGGGGGACCCTGGCGCTGCTTTGCTGACATAAATTATGAACGATGCCTCCTGAAATTGGGTTTTGGATGCTGTGAAGTGCAGGTGGATGAGTTTGGAGAGCATGAAGCCATTAATGGCAGTGCTAGAACTGTTTTTCTCATTTGCTGGCCTCGGGTGAAGTGAGGTTTGTGGATCATTATGAGATATTTGTGCTAGTGAATATTTTAGCAGCTCCACTGAGGGAGTTTTCTAAATTGTCTCACATGTATTGTTGTGCATCTCAAGTCAAAGAAGCAAGACAAAATGCAAGCAGTAATCCATCATGTTCCATTGTGTTCTAGTGTTAAAATAAGCATATAATAGGCACGAAATTCTAAAGCATAAAGTCTTTTACTGCCATTCTTAAAATGCTGGGGTGTGCAGATATTGGGGCAGCTGCTCCATTGAAATTGACCTTTTTTGTGATAAAGACAGGCTATAGAAAATCCTACACTAACACACAACTATACTCCCACATATACATGTTTGTGTTTCCACACTGAAATACCATGAGAATTATAATGTATGAACATATTTGCAGTAATTCAATGCAATTTTATTTACATACCACAAATTTACAAAAAAAAAAGCCACCACAAGATGCTTTGTGCAGCAAGTTAAAGACCCTATAGTATTAGAGGGTACCCTATGAGCAAGCACTTGGTGACTGTGGGAAGGAAGAACTCCCTTTTTTTTTTAACAAGAATAGAGTTCAATCAGATCCAAGCTCAGGGAGGGGCAGTCATCTGAATCACTGTGCCAAACTCTTGAGCCATCCCTTGTTTCTATATATTTTACTAGGGAAATATGAAATAGGTGCAATAATTTATTAAAATGTGCAAAAATAAATAGGGAAATGCAGCACATAAGGCAAAACAGAGTTTAAAAAAGTCTAGCCAGCTTGAAAGGCAATATTTGGTATGAGCAATTTATTCTTTAACACAGCCTGAACTCTCTTAGGCACGCTTTCTTGTAATTTCTACAAGAACAGTTCTCCAGGGTTTTTGAAGGAAATTCTAAAGCTCTTCTTTGGCTTTTGGTGCCTTCTGTTCAGTACTCTGTCAAGAGGATCCCAAACTGCTTCAATAATATTTGACAAGGTTACTACAGTTAACCAAAACTAAACTAAAACTAGAAGAGATTAAAAAAAAAAAAATAGTTAACGGAAATACAAATAAAAATGAGTCTTTTAATAAAAATGAAAACTCAATAAAACAATGTTCTGTGCTCACAAAAAATATTCACATAAATATAAAGATAACCTGTCTGATGAGGCTTTGGTGCATTTTTTAACTGAGACTCCAGATCTCTACATGACTGAGAGTCAGCTGCCTTCACAAAGTGTTGTTTTTGGAATTTAATTTCTAATCTGAACATCTTAAAACTTACCATCCATTTTATACTAATCAAACTCAAAGGTTTTCAAACAATAAAAACAGAACTGAAAAAAGCAAATCCACTTTGGAAACTAATTAAAACTAAACTGACTTGAAAACAAAAACTTTAAATGAAATAAAAATAGCATCTAATAAAAACAAATACAATTTGTAATAACTCTGGTCCAGGCTCTGGGGAGGCCAATCTATAGATGATAATGTTCTATTGTGTGTATTTCTAACCAGCCTTCGTGTTTGGGATCACTGTCAAACTGAAAAATGAAGCTGTTGCCACTCAGATGCTTTCCAAGTGGGATTGCATGGTGGATCAAAATCTTGTGTACTTTTCTGTATTCATCATTCCATCAATTTCTGCATATCTCCAACACCACTGACTGACATGCAGCCCCAAACCATGACAGAGCCTTCACCATGTTTACAGTTGGTTGTAGACACTCACTGCTGTACCTCTCTCCATGACCCCCCATTGTACATATTGACAGCAATTTCAGTGGATCAGCTGAAGGGTCAGATGCATCTTTCAGTTTCCGTGTAGGGTCTTTGGTGGCTTTCAGATATTGTTCACCGGTTGTAGATAGCTGTTTAGGCCTGCCACTTCTTTTGTCAACCACTCATCCAATTTCCTCATTGTTTTAAGAACACACTGCACACCGTGCCAAGATGTGCCAAATTTTCAATAAAACTCTTTGGGAGTCATCTTGTTGGTACAAAAATACTGTTTTCTGTCTGTCAAACTGTGATTTTATTTTCATTTATTCAAGTAAAGAAATGGGAACAAATTATGTGATGCATTGTGTAGACAACACTGATTCATCCCTTGTGTTCAGTGCCTTTTTATGCTTGAATGATTCATAGATCAGTGTTATGTGGCCTTACAGAAAGGGGGAAAAAATCCTATGAAAATGGTCAGTACAAGGGCAGGACTGAAAATGAGTGAAAAGGCAGCCAATATTAAACAAAAAAACTTGGAAGCCAAGAACACCTTAAAAAAATCCAAGAAAGTTTGGATGCTTGGAAGCAAAATATGAAGAAATGAGGGGTGGCTTAAGATTTTTGCACAGTACTGTGCATACAAGAAACATGCCCCAATTCATTTTAACTTTACCTTGTGTGCATTTTTTTTCTACATAAACCTATGTCTAGTCCTTTATTTAGGTATGCAGAATCTTCTTAATGCAAATATCTAATCAGTCAATCACATGGCAGCAACTGAATGCATTTAGGCATGTAGACATGGTGAAGACAACCTGCTGAAGCTCAAACTGAGCATCAGAATGGTGAAGAAAGTTGTTTTAATTGACTTTTGAATGTGTCATGTTTGATGGTGCTTGACGGGCTGGTCTGAATGTTTCAGGAACTTCTTGTAGCTAGTACCTAGCACATTGGTCCAAAGAAGGATAACATAGCATTGGATCATTGTTGCCCATGGGTTACTGATGTCCACAGAAGAGCTGCAGTAGCACCAGCTGTGTTAAATAATGCTGAGTATGGCAGAAAGACTGAAAGAACTGCCCATGCTGACTCCTCTCCACTGCCGAAAGTGCATATGGCAAGCATGTGAGCATCACAACTGGACCTTAGAGCAATGCAAGAGGAAAGCTTAGTATGATGTTTCCTGGGAAAGAAATCCAGGCTGGATGCACTATGGGGAAGAAGCCACAAAGAATCCTTGTGAAGTTCTGGGTAATGATATGCTGGGAGGCCTAGGGTCCTGACATTCAGGTAGATGTTGCTTTGAAACGTAGCACCTTCCTTAACATTACTGCAGGCCACTTACACCCCCTGATGACAATAGCCTCTTTCATCATTTCACAGTATTTAAAAAAATGCTTGAGGCTTTAACTCCAGTTTTCTCAGCTCTCAATCTGGTTGAGCATTGGAGGAATATGCTGGAAAAACAATTCCAGTTCGGGGGGGCTCCCGAAGCTTAATATCACAAACTGGGAGTATAGTTATGTAATTTTTCAATTAATGAATCTCCCAAGTCTTGGCAATCAGGGAACGAAATATAATTCCGAAAACTGAAATTTTTTCCAAAAACCTACTTTTTATTTTAAGATTTGGGGTTTAGTGCTCAGGATTAGATCATCATTGATGATAACTTAAATGACTTATGATCATTGCCAGATAAAGACCACAAATAAAACTTCCTTTCTTCAGATGCATGTTCCATGATGAACTTGCCCTGCAGGTTGAGGGTGAGAACTTATTTTGCTAGCTTTAGTACATTGCAGATTTCCCATACAGGGAACAATGCTGCATAAATGCCTGTAACCCACTAACAGCAATGAGCAAAACAATCCCAGAGTTTAATTTCCATGAGAGGCTAGGCTTGGGTCTGATAAAAAAGATATGCCACATAAACTACCCTCATCGATTAAGTATAAACATAAAACAAATGTACACCACCCTCCATATAACCGAGCTAACACTAAGCAGAGAGCTTTTGCAACTAATGGAGTTCAGTGAGAGGTTTATCCAAGATGTTTCCCCTGAGAGGGAGACAGCAGACAGTAGTCCATCATTATTCACTGAGCAGGCCTGAGAACTCAAAGTAAAACACACCGTATCACTTAACAATGAAGTGCATTTATAACACAATGGTTTACTTAAAGTGATTGATGTGTTTTTAATAGCCATATGGATTGTAACCACAGTAGAGTATGAACAGTAAGAATTGAGAGCATTTTTATGTTTTAGTAAACACGACACCAAAAGTCAGTGATGTAGCAGCTCATCCAGCTCATGTTCCCTCACCATTCACAGGTTTTTGCAATCTGTAATGTACAAAAAGAAAGTGATAAATTATCCTGTCACTGATTGGCTGTTTTGCACAAACTAATGAGAATTAAAATCCACTGAAAAGTCAATGAGGCTCACAAACAGTCATATCCAGGACAGCGGCCCTATTTGTTAACTAATGCTATAAATAAACCTAAGGATGACATTTATGGATGGATGGCAGAGGGGCATAGACAAGTATTCATTTTATGATCATTACTCTTATGAGTAATGATGCTTAGGAAAAATTAAAAGGGCCCATAAAATGACACATATAACCTTAACTTTGGCTTTGAGCATAATTTGAGTGAAGTCTCATTAGCTGATCATTGTATGCAAGTTTCACTAAAGTGACCAGTAGCCGAGGAGGAGTAGCAATTCTTGTGAAACTGGAAAAATTGCCTTAAAACGGCACATATGACCTTGACCTTACACACAGTTTTGCTGAAGACCCATTAGGTGATTATTGTCTGCAAGTTTCACTAAAATCTGACCCACACTCTAAGTGGAGTAGTGATTCTGTAAATTGCGGACAACCAGATACCTTGCCATGGCATTGGCTCATTGGTCCTTTGGCCACATGAACTAATGAATGCCTTTCTTCACTGGGATTTTCATTATTTAAACAACACTGCTTAAATATATATTTTATTCACACATGAGTAAGTGAATAGGGATTTCTCCGTGCTCCCTGTGATATGATTTTTAATTTGAATTGCAAAAGTGTCTAAAACTTGTATTAGACAGATATTAAGAATGGGCAGATAGTGTAATTAACACTTACATTTTAAAAGTGAAGGTTTGCAGGTGTTCAAGGAAGCTCACATATGGACTTGACAGACTTCTCTGCAAAGTTTTTCTAAGCCTCAAACAGCATGTTGGTGTGCGTGACCAACTTGCTGCCAGATATTACAACCAAGAGCTTAGAAACGTAGCCAAGACATCTGCTACTGTGTGTGTGTGTGTGTGTGTGTGTGTGTGTGTGTGTGTGTGTGTGTGTGTGTGTGTGTGTTCACCTAAGGATTGCTCCTGGGTGGGTTTTGAAGGACAACTGAGACAAATCCTTCACTGGCTTTTAAATTAATGAGGCTACTCTGTATTGTGAATATTTGCTGACCCTTCAACATCAAACGCACAGCTGCATGGCTAATTAGCAACTCTTTGAACAATTAACATAATATTGTCATATTTTAACCAGAATATTAATTGAATGCTCAAATTTGTGGTATGATTTTAAGCTGTATATGTAGGTCGAGCCTTTTTGAAATTCATTATATCCACTTTTGATTAGTTTGTTGCATTTGTGTCTGTAGTACCTGAACAAAAGTATTGGGTCACCTACATATTACACCTACAGGAGTTTTTATGACATCCTATTCCTAATGCATAGGCATGAATATGTAGTTGCTCCCTCCTTTGCAGCCATAACAGCTTCTAAAATTCTTTGAAGGATTTCTAAAAGATTTTGGAGTGTGACTGTTGGAATTTTGCCCATTCATCCAGAAGAGCATTTAGAGGTCACATATTGATGTTGGATGAAAGGGCCTGGCTCATCATTGTCACGGGTGTGTGCCATGGTGTGGTGTGGACCCAATAGGCAGTACTGCAGGAGACAGGAGGATAAACTCAAAAAGGGCTTTATTAGCCAATACATAAAATAACACAGTCCAAGGTCTTCCTGGAGGTGTGGAAACCTCCAAGTAGAATCCGAGAAACAGCCTGGGTGGAAGCCGGGGAGAGATCCAAGGCGGACCGAGACACATACGAGGAAACAGCCAGTGATGAATCCGTATGACAGGACAAGGGAGAGACAAGGAGACAGAACTTCAATAGACAGAGACAACCAATGAGAGGGCAACAAGTGGAAGGGAAACACAGCTGACACAATTAGGAAGGGAAGTGCAGCGGGGACCAGACAGACTACCAAAATAAGACACCAACCTGACGCGGACAGAGACAGAGACACCTAGGGAAGGAAAAGGCAGGGAACCAGGGAAAGGAAAGGGAGAGATGAGCTCCAGGAAGGGAGGCAAAAAGGGGAACTATGACAATCATCTACTTCATTCCAAAGATTTTCAAGGGGGTTGCGGTCAGGGCTCTGTGTGGGTCAGTCAAGTTCTTCCACACCAAACTCATCCCGCCCTGCCTTTATGGATGGTCATGCTGGAACAGAAATAGGCTTTTCCCAAACTCTTTGCACAAGGCTGGAAGGATAGAATTGCCCAAAATGCTTTGGTAAGCTGAAACATTATGATTTCCCTTCACTGGAACTAAGGGACCCAGGCTAAGCCCAGACGTTTGGAAGCCTTTATTCATCCCAAGAGGGAAATTACATAGATGTTTTCTGTGGCTTGTACAGGGATTGAACCCATGCCCTTGGCATTATCAGCACCACACTCTAACTTCAACATCAGCTCTCCTCCACCAAACTTCACAGTTGGCACAATATAGTTGGGCAGGTAACACTGACGTGGCATTTGCCAAACCCAGACTCGACCATCGGACTGCCAGATAAAGAAACATGATTCCAAAGAACACAATAAAATAACGATGCTTCAGGGAGCTCGCAGTACACAACTGGACAGTTGGGGTAGCCATAGTTTGGCTTGTTGACGTTCCAACTTTGATGACCTGCTAATCAGTAGAGTGAACCCCCTTCATTAGTTCACATATTTTATTTTTATTTTTTTAATTAAATCAAACACTGGTACAGCTTATTTTTCAGATTTATTTATTTTTTGGCATCCTGTATTACTTTTTCCAATATTTGTGAGCTTGCTGATTTTTCTTGTGATCTGTTGAAGGGACGGTCAAGCATTTGGAGGAGGAAACTACTCTGGGACCTTGTGGCGTTTTGTTGCATTGAGATTGACAAATGAACAGTTGGAGGGATGTGCCAAATCTGCCATCCAACAGCTTTCACTGACTTACTGGTGGATGAATCATTGCTATTTGTGAGCAGTGACTGAAATAACTTGTGTCTGACGTTCATTATAAATATAAAAGTTTCCGCTGGAGCTTTGAGTCAGTGCTTAACATATACCAGGATTCATCTAAGTGACAACAGCAAAAGTCAATCCTTTATCTTAATCAATTTTGTGGTACAATATGATGCCTTTTGTGTCAGTTATTCTGATGTCCACAAATGTCTTGATTTTGTGTGTGTGTGTGTGTGTGTGTGTGCGTGTGTGTGTGTGTGTGTGTCCCCATAGTATAGTGGTATACCCATTTGCCTCACAAGCAAAAGGTCCAGGTTTAATTCCAGATGGGGTTACAAGCTCCCCTCACTATGGGGGATTGCATCAGGAAGGGCATCCGGCATAAAACCTCTGCCAATTCCTAATGTGGATTAATCCGCTGTGGCAACCCCCTTGGGAGAACACAAGGAAGCAGGCGAAGGTACAGTTCACAACATTAAATTTAAGGAGTTCATTTCCGTGTACACAGCAAAAACACAGTGGTTGCATGAGCAATGAAATTCTTACTTTGCAAGCTCCCTTCACACAACTAAAATAGCTAAACTGGAATAAATATATAAATATAAAAATAAAATGAATAAAATAAATTCAATCAAATAAGGTGAGCACTATGTACAAAAAGGGTAGAGCTCAAATATGTGCAATACTGTCACAGTGGTAAGACATTCAGGATGTTCCTAAAAGTTTCAGGTATTGAATTTTTTTGAATTTGCTTATGACAGAATTGATTAGACACCTAGCTGTTGCTGCACTAATAAATCTATTTGATTTATATAAGCTGGTTAATATAGAAACCTTAGGCTTTCCTTATACTCCTGGAGTACTGTTCAGCTTACTGTACAGAAAACCATGTGTAGCTTGATTAACATGCATAATTTTGCCAAACTGCAGTTCATTCTTTATCTTGTATTGTTTATGAACAGTTCATCCTATTCTGAAGTTTGTTTTTTTTTCTATTTTGCAACAAAGTTTTAAAAACTGTATTTTTGCATTGCTTTGTGATTTCTTAGAATACCAAATAATAAACTGAAATGCATTACTTTAAAATCGAAGTCCCATTTAACTTAAAACACTTAAATCAAAATAAAATTGAAAAAATTAATACTGTATCCAAATATAATATTATTTGATATATTAATTTTCCAGCAATCCACTAGGGGGCAACTGCGATATTTAGGGCTTCATATGAGTGAGGCTGTCAAGCTGTCCATCAGTGTCACATGCAGTGTCCTAGTTTATAGAGAACATTGGAGGAAACAGGCCTTCTGAATACATTTTAACCATTAAAATTGACACTCGGAAAGTTGATGCAGAAAACTGCAACTTTAATGAAGAATGGACTGATAAGTGTCTATTCATAGCGCTACTTTTAGAAATGCTGTACCTGTGTGCCTCATTTGTGACAAAACTGTCGCTTTTGCTAAAGAATATAATCTGAGGTTTCAAGAGTGACATTTCTAAGAAATGAGGCCTGTCGCTTTTCTTTCTCACTCGTATCCATTTGCAATAGTGCAAAGCTTGCACTTACCCTGCTGTTTTCCGTTATGTCGACGGTTGTCATTTAGACACCGCAATTGTGCACTATTGTGTGGGAATTAAAGCCCAAACAAGGAAATTTGTAATTTAAAAAATGGCTAGATAAACTGAGCATGTGAAACAATACAATAAATATTAAATAAGAGTTTATCATCATTTTTGATTGAAGGCAGGCTATGGCACAAATTAATTTTCAGAGGGCATTTGTTTCACTTGATTTAAAATAAAGAAATATAATTTCATACATTTTCCTCCTCACTAGGCTGGTACTCGATAGAAAGTTCTGGCAGGCTGGATGTGACCTGACTTGACCCTCTAGAGTCTAGGGTTTATATTTTATTTTTATATTTCACCTTAAAAACTGACTACCTCGCCTTGTTTGGTGTCTTGTTTCTGCACAGTCTCACTGTGTAACTTTACAGTTATTTTTTTCATTTTGACATACTGGAACTAAAATCACACAAAAACACAAAATCAGAGGAGGAAAAAGTTTGATTTTTTTACTCTGAAAATCACAAATATGTTTGGCAAACCATTTTAGAAGTAAATATGAAGCGTAAATTTCAATAACTTGTGCTCAAATTAAGCAAATAACAAAGTTATATTAATTTTTTGTTTTGGCAATGTCTCAGGGGTTTTTTTGTACAACCATTCACAAAACAATCAGGTGTCACAATAAGACGCCACACAAATTATTCGTGACACGAGAAAAACTGTTTCTTTTCACAGCAACATGCAGGGAAACATCACAATATCATACTGTAAAGCTCTCATATTTAAAAACTTACTGTCTCTTAATGTCTCTCTTGGGCGCTGCTGTCATTCTCAAAACTTTGCCCTCCTCCTTGGAAACCAAATGGCATAAAATATTTTAATTGGTTAATGTGATGCATTTTTCCACCAGTAGGATAAGGGGTGTGATTTTTTTTCTTTCTTTTTTTTTTTTTTTTTTCCAAGTTCTTTTT
>VUQH01029098.1:5734-16297 GCA_015106775.1 Etroplus canarensis | reverse complement strand
CATGGTGGAGGTAATGTTATGGCATGGGCATGTATGGCTGCCAGTGGAACCATGTCACTAGTGTTTATTGATGATGTGATGCTGATAGAAGCAGCAGGATGGACTGTGAAGTGTACAGGGCTATACTCTCTGCTCACATTCACACAAATGCTGCAAACTGATTGGACGGAGCTTCACAATAAGCACCTTCACCTGCTCATTTGTATTTCCCCAAGGGGTTGCCATAGTGAATGAATCTGCATAGATGATTTAGAACAGATTTTATGCGAAATGTCCTTCCTGGCGAAGCTCTCCCATGGTAGGAAGGGCTTGTGCCCCCAACTGGACTTGAACGATGGACCTTTCACTTGTGAGGCAAATATGCAAACTGATACACTATGGAGACACTGGATGGTGCAACACAGAGCAAATGGATAATGAACCAAAACAAACTGCAAAAGCAACTAAAGAGTTTCTAACAGCAAAGAAATTAGATACTCTTCAATGGGCAAGTCAGTCACATGATCTCAACCCAACACAGCAGCTTTCAGTTACTGAAGACAAAACTGAAGGCAGAGAGCCACAAACAGGCAGCGACTGAAGGCAGAGAGCCACAAACAGGCAGCGACTGAAGGCGACTGCAGTAAAGGCCTGGCAGAACATCTCAAGGCAGGTTCTGGACTTCAGTCACCAACTGTAAAGGATTTTCATCAAAATACTGAAAATAAACCTTATATTTAGAATGATGTTAGTTTGTTGCATCACTTTTGAGCCTCTGAAAATGGGGGACTGTGTATAAAAATGTCCGTAATTCTTAAACAGTTCATGCAATTCTTTAATCAAGCCCTTGCATTAAAGCGGAAAGTCTGCACTTCAGTCACATCTTAATTGGCTGGTTTGAAAACCACTGTGGTGGTGTAAAAAACATCAGAAAAGTACTTATAATCTAAGTGTATATCATAGTTAATGCAGACTTTTGCTCTTTAGTGAACATGTCACTTAGGGGCTGACACACAAATACAGTCACACACGGACTCACCCACTCCCCGACGCTATTGTGGTGGCCAACATTGACGACCTTGACGTCCTCCCAGAGAATGCGTTCCGGGCCCCAGCGCCTGATTTGCTGGCGAGTCTTGACTGCAAACACCAGGAGGATGATGAGGGCAACAAACACCAGAAAGCCCAGGACGACAGCTATGGCCTGCAGGAACCACAACCACAGGACTCAACTTCAGTCAGATGAAATAACATCTGCTCACATGCAGGGTAAATGAGGGAGAGGGGCGACTTCCTCGAACTTCCCAAACATTTTAAATCTTAGAACATTTCCTCCTACCTTCTCAAACCACAGAAAGGCAGCATTTCACACTGTACATTTAGGAGCCTTCAAACAATGACTGCATGTCAAGGAAACAACAAACCAGGTTTCCATTACTTGGGTGGATTAGATTTCTCTTAATAGGATTTTTGTACCATGTACACATGTTACTGACTCTCATCTGGTTTTACGAGTGCACCTGTGCAGACAGGGAAAGTAATACTTGAATATTTGCTCCAACACACACACCAGGAAACCTTCTCCTCCCAGATGAACAAAGTTTGTTTTTTTCTTGATGCATCGTGATCCAGTCATCAGGCCTGAGCTCAGAGTTTTTCCCATTTCTTGTTCATCTCTTTGAAAGAAACACCATTTTTACATTTTGTTTCTGTCACTGTGTAATATGTGGACACACTGTCAGCACTGAGAGTCTGAGATATGTTCAAACACTGTTGTGGTCTTTCATGATGTTTTTGTTCACAGGTACTTCATAAATGACAATGTTGAAATAAGTTTATCATTTTGTTAATAACTGTAATCACTAATGTTTCCTCTGCTGCCCAAAACCTCTAAAGTTCATAAAAAGCAGCTTACATTTAGCATTATATCTCTGTCAATAATGTTACGTGATGTTAAAGGCTTTTAAAAGAACCTTGTTATCATCTCATTTCAACAGGAATCTGCTGCAACACGTCAGCGCTCCGTTCAGTCACATGGCCTTGATAAGTAAAGAGGGACTTCCAAGAAACGTGACAAAGCTTCCACTAAGATCAGTGTTAACGCTGTCCAACTAGAACCTGTTCTTAACCTGAACCTAGACAGTAAACAGGACTTCAGAAGTAAAAAGAATCATCTTGTAATGTGCTAAAGAGAGTAGAACAGAAGATGATCACAGAACATTTCTGCTCACACTTCAGCCTTCTCAACCAACCTCATCATACATCAAGATGGTTCCAGCGCTCACACATGAGACTTTTTGGTGGCTATAAGCAGAATTCAATTTTTAAAAAGTCACAATTTTGACTAAAACACATTTTTTTTAAATCAGCTCCCAAAATGAACACGGATTATTCAGCACAGTTTCCCTCACTTTCCAAGAATGCTCAACATCCTCTTTGAAAACACTGTCATAAGGCAGCATCAGTGTGACAGGTCGATTTAGCAATGAAACAGGCACGGCTTGTTTTCTGTTTTTTCAGAACTGATGAGTGCAGTAAACACAATGTGACAGCTGTGGTTACTGTCCCTGCAGTGTAGTGGTTTACACATTCACCTTACATGTTAAAGGTCCCCAGTTCAATTTTGGGTGTAGACATAAGTTCATCTCACCATGGAAGGGTACATCAGGAGGGGCATCCAGCATAAAGCCTCTGCCAAATTACTGATGCAGATGAATTCACTGTGGTTGTCTTGGGGAGAATAGAAGGCAGCAGCTGAAGGGACAGCTGTGACTGACGGGCAGCATGCCACGGAACGGTCAGCTTCTGAAGGTGAGCTGTTTGACAGGCAGAAGAGCACCACCCTCTGATTCTGATGTGAACACAATCAGACTGACATGCTGACCTTCATTCACAGAACCATGGTCACACAGGTGACCACCCTCTCTCTCGTACATTAGACCAACATGCCACTGTATAGGAAATAGAAAGGAGGTGTACTGATGCCACAAAAGCTCAATAAAAACATATTAAAGAGCAGAAAAGACTTTGACTGCAGGACTGGCCGATATACATTAAGTTTTTAAAACATATCCATATATTTTTAAACAAGATTTAGGATGAGAAAATATCATTTATATCAATACAAATTATACTCATAGACCTGCGGCTTTGGTTGTTTGTCCTCTCCCTGTCTGTCTTTTGCAACTTGACCCTGCCCTGCTTGACATGGTCCCATCAAAACTAAGGAACAAGACAGCTTTATATAAACCACTCTGGAAAAAATGATGTTGCAGGAGAAATACTGTCAAAACTGTATACTGAGGTCAGAGTGTCATGCTGCCAAGCTCTCACACTGGAACCAGACAAGTGATCCAGCAGCACCTGAGGGCCATATGTGAAAGGGAAAATACGTTTCACTTGAACCAGCTGCTTTTCACCAGGGAGCACACGGCTCATTCTCACAAGCTGGAAGCTATACCCAGCAAACTGCTCCAACTACTGACAGCAGGACTGATGGCGTCAAAGTGGGGTGTTCTGGTGACTGACTTCATTTGGCCAGTGGTGAGTACAAATCTGAATGAAATGATTTGAAATAGGACAGAAAAACAAGATTCAAGGTGTAATGCTCACATTTTATCAATTTCACAGCTGTGAGTATTTTTATGCAAGAAAATATTTATGGAGCATTTTATTTAAAATATGCTGGTAGTGCATTTCTGAGCCACTGTTTTCATGAACAGCTGTCCATTAAAAAGAGTGGGACATGTAGCTTTGACTCAGAACACATGTTTTATGATTAAATTAAGGGAATAATATAGAGCTATATCTCATATTTTACCATTAAAGAACAGAAAAATCCCATCAAGACAGGATTTTTGGTTGATATCACAGGAGTGCTGTTCAGATCAAAGCATGCCTCCCTCAGACCACTGACAGAAGATAAAGTACTTATAGTTCGAGCTGGTGAGATTACACTGGTCCTGGAGAGGTGTTTTTCCCAGAGGACAGCTGAACCTGTTTCTGATGCATCTGTTCCTCGACGGCAGTGTGCTTAGTGTTAGACGCCACCATTTCAAAGCTGGAAGACAAAGAGGAGACACTGGTGTGCTCCTGGGGCCACCCTGAGCTGTCTAAAC
Source organism: Etroplus canarensis (assembly GCA_015106775.1). NCBI lineage: Eukaryota > Metazoa > Chordata > Actinopteri > Cichliformes > Cichlidae > Etroplus > Etroplus canarensis. Next base: position 12,200 of record VUQH01029098.1, on the reverse strand, counting down.
CAACAGAACGGCCACAGTCCTGGTGCCATCACCTGCCACACCAGCTTCTTAATTCTGCACGATGTTTTCAAGAGGACTACTGGAGTTGTCCTGGTCTGACAAACTGGACTACGACAGCCAAACCTGACAGTGTCCCTTCATTACAAACTGACTCAGAGCCTGGCCGGGAGTGCTCGTCTCCTGAATCAACATGTCTGCCACATGTCACTGCCTTGGGCCACAGAAGGTTGATACTGCAACACTACCTGTATAGCTCTCACAGCAACACCTGCCACATGGTGAAGGTGGGCCTGACCTCGGGGTGGCTTCTCTCATCCGGCTGCATCTGTGGAAGGTCTGTAGAACTCGGTGCCTTCAGTAAGAACTGCAGTTTGAACATGAAGTCAGGGAGGACCGGCAGCCCCTCTGATCTGCATTGTTGTTTTACATCATTCATAATATCAATAACAGCAGGGAGGGTCTTAACTCCACAGCAGCCCCACTGCAAACAAAATACCCCCACTATCCTGAGAAAAGCTCAGATATCTAGGAGTTTCCGGGACGTCACAGTGAAAACAGCACGTGTGCACGTCAGGAGGCAGGAAAAGACAGCGGGCAGGTGGGCACAGAGCTGTGCTCACTGCTTTTGTTCTTCCATCTAATAAGCTGCTCACTGTTGGAAAGGTTGATCTGCTGTGAAATAAAGGACACTTCTGGATTCCATTCAGTTAGTTTTGAATCTCTTTAGTTGCCAGTGTGAATATATTGATGCCTATTTGACTGAAAACTAAATAATCAATCACAGCAACTTCCTGTTTTGTACATTTGGCCTGAGAGCCACAGAAACAATCACAGCTAGTTTAAAAAAGAAAAGTGTCTCACCTCTTGGGGCTCCACCACGCAGTAATGGTAGAGGTACTGGTTGAGGAAGATGCCCTGGGCCTGGGGCTGGTTCTGGTACTGAGCACAGAGCTGATAGATCTGCTGGTAGTAAATAGACCCTGTGGACTGTGCTGTTGGATTTATTGCCACCAGGTACACAATCGTGGCGATGATCATCAAGAATGCCAAGATGGCGCAGATGATGATTGTTGCCAGATAGAACTTGGCTGAGCGGGCAGTTTTTTGCCTCGAAATAACCAAGATAAAAATGACCAGCACAGCAATGAAGGTAATGGCGGCCATGGCGATGATAAAGCCTTTGCCAGACAGGGGATCCATCTGTGTTCCTCCGTAGCCATAGCCACCATAGGACCCACTGCCAATGGCGCCACCATATGAGCCACCGCTGTATGAGCCACCAAAAGAGCCACCAGGGAGACCGTATCCAGTACCACCATATGAGCCACCAATGCCTGGCACCAACCCAGCTCCACCTCCCATGAGGCTCATATCGTAGTCCCAGGCCAGTGTGGAGGCCACACAGGCAAATATGGCCACACACATGATGATGATGATGATGGCCAGTATCTTCATCACACCAGGTGGTGACGTCCAAAGATAGAAGTGAAGCATCTTGTCTCCTGAATAGTAAGAAAAGGCTGGGTTGGACACGTGCCTGCGGCTGCAACAGAAGAGGGCAGAGGAGCTGTGGTCAGAGCCTGTCGAGCTGTATTTACCACAAAGATCTGTCAGGAACACACTGAAGCACAAATCATGACGAAATCTTTTCATATCCATTTAATTTCCTTTTGTTTTGTTGTCTTCAGCCTATTTAAGTCATAACCAGGTGTGAAAATGTGTTTGAACGTTTCCTTACAGTTTCACACTTGTTACTGAACTGAAGACATATTCATGCTGACTGTAAAAGTGAAGCTGCTGCTCAGTGGTTTCTACAAATGACAGGATGTAGTAGTGAGGTAACATTTACTAGCCCAAAGTTCTGATCCTCCATACAATGGAAATAAAACACAATACAACAATTTACAAATCATTTCAATTTAATGATAAATAGAAAGAAAAAAAATCTAAAACTGGAAATAAGAATTTTTTTAAAATCTACGTTCACTTTAAATTTTGTGGCAATGAGTTGGTTTGGACATGTTCAGAGGAGGGATAGTGGACATATTGGACAAAGGATGTTGAAGATGGAGCTGCCAGGCAGGAGGAGAAGAGGAAGACCACAGAGAAGGTTGATGGATGTAGTGAAGGAGGACATGCAGAGGGTTGGTGTGAGGGAAGAGGGAGGAGGATGCATGGTGAGATGGAGGCAGATGGTCTGCTGTGGCGACCCCTAACAGGAGCAGCAGGAAGAAGAAGAAGAAGAAGATGATTTTGAGTTTCATGGTGTTGACATGTTTCGGTGCTTCAGAAAAGCCACTGGCTTCATCTGGGTATCATTATGCCTCTGAACATGAACATTTAAGTGTTCTATGAGTGAAGTGTTTTCAGCTGTTCTGTCTATCCATCCATCTGTCCATGCAAACTGCAGCCTTGTGTCTTATGCAGTGGATTGGTCTCCTGTGTGAGTTGGACAGTCAGAGACAGACAGTGTGTGTCTGACCATCATCATGGTGTGTGTGCTGTTTCTGCAGAAGGAAACAACAGGATGACCAAAAACAAGAAGAAGAAATCAAATACAAGAAACTCGTGGAAAGCAGCATGTGTGAAGCAGCAGTTCCTCAGCTCCCTGCACGCTTCCAGGTGATGGTAGGATTTAAACTTTGTGATGACCCACTGACCCGGTTTTTCACAAGTGTTCTGAGTCTGTGCAGGATGGATGGGTGGGTGGGTGGATGGATGACACTTGATTCCCTGTGTAGGGTTTTACTGCGGTGCTGCCTGAGCTCAGGGTCATTACGCTGTGTAAAGAGATTTCTACAGATTCTCTGAGTCTTTTCATGACATCATAATCTGTAGATGATCCTGAAGTTTTTTACTTTGAGAAGACGTATGGATTTTTGCCACCACAGTTCAGTGAGTGGTCAGTGCCTCCCATCTTCCCTTCAGAAAGAACCAGGCTTTCAACTCTTTTATACTAATTCATTTATTACCTTTTTTTAAACAAATGGCAGCTTGTTCAGTCTTGTGATCTCCATGTTTTTGTAACATGACATTTAAAATGAACCCAGAGTTTAGATTTCATCACACTGAACATTTCAGACTTTGTTCAGTTTATTAAATATGGGATTTAAATGATTTGAGAATAACTACATTCTGAGGCACATAAAACATTACAGAAAGATTGAAAAGTACAGTTTCTAATGAGAGCTGAAAAAGTGTGTGTGTGTGTGTGTGTAGCAGGTCATCTTACTGTTTGCCAGCGCTGTGGGAGCTGTGTTTGTTGCTCGGCATGCTGAAATCCTCTTGCACCTGTTCTGCTGGAGGTCAGGTCACCGTGAAGAACTGTGTGATGTTTCACTGTGCTGCCACCCACACACACACACACACACACACACACACACACACACACACCTTTGTCATCTCACACTCAGCATTTCCCAGCAGTTTTTTTTTTTAGTTTCAGGTTATTTGTAGGAGATTCAGAGTTAGTTCCACGTTCTTTCATGATTACACTGAGACTGTTAGTCAGGGTGAGATCTGAGACACAGTAAGAATGAGAAGAAGCAGTAAACGCCAGTGTCAGGACACCTTCACACTGCCAAACACTAAAACCAACATTGTTATTTAGTTTCCTGAGTACACCTTAGTGTTTCTCTTGGTGTTTGTATTTTTCTATTTTTGATTTTAGTCTTCTGAAATGTTTTAGTTGTTATGGAAGTTAAACTCAAATGTTTAGTTCAATTGGAAAGCGACATTTGTAAATAAACGGCACTTTAGAGGACGTCTGTCCTGAAAGTGGGAGCTGGGTGTGATTTAAATAAATGATCTGTGAGACAAACTGCTGTCCACACACACACACACACAGCAGAGGGACACTGCAGTCCACACACACAGGGACACGCTGCTGTCCACAGCACATACTGCGGGTCCTTCTCACATTAAAGCCGCAGTGCTCAGATCAGACAGAAGCAGTGTTTGAACTCTGACCTTGCTCCTGCACAGGAGGCTATTTGTACTCAAACACGGAGTGTGAGGGAAGTGAGCGGCAGATGAGCCCAGGTGAGTCCAGGTGAACCCTGCTGAGTGGGTTACCTGCGTCCATCAGACACGGAAGTCAGACGATGTTGAGCCAAAGACGAAGAAGCGTGAAACAACGCAGGACACCAACAAAGACCCCCGACAAAAATCCTCTAAAGCATCTGAGACAAAGTGGGACCTACCTGCTGTGATGGAGAGCCTGGTCGCGATGATCACATCAACACTGTGCGCGCTCACGGAGCACACAGAGACGCGCCTACAGGTGTGCGCTCATCACATGGTCTCCTCTTCACCTGATCAGGTCTAACCTGTCCTCTAACCTGTCCTCACCGTAAACACAGCAATCCTTTCCGCTCCTCCACACCCACCCAGGTTTCACTGTGGAACAACAATGTTCTCTTCACTTTGAAAATACTTTTTCCTGACAGAACGTGAAGTGGTCCAACCCTGAGCTGTGCACCATCACCACAGACACCACCACACCTGCCACACCACCACCCAGTAAAACCAGTCCTCCAGGCAGCTGCAGTCAGGAGGACAGACATGAAGACAGTCCCCCCAGGTGAGCTTCAGTGTTCAGTGGCAGTTCTTAGAATGACCAGGTGTCTCACCTCACAGAAGCAGTTCACTTCATGGAAATCAAAGGATGGATTTTCCAGGAAAACATGTGGACTTTTCATGTGACTCATCATATGGTCTCACAGAAAGTCCTGATTAATCAATCATCTGTTTACAGGTCACAACTGTGAGGCCAAAAACTTTCATTTATAGGTGGAGTTATTCCATCCCCCCTCACAGTGGTACATTCCATCTGCCTAGCATTGAAAGGTCATTGATTTAAAGCTGACTGGGAGAGACCAAGTGGAAGGCAGTGGGCTCCACAGGAAGTAATCTTCAGAACTACGCCCCCTGTCCTGATACACATTTATTTTAGCCTTTTACTTCAGTAAGAAGCTGTTTAATCCAAATATATTTTGAGCTAAACTCTTTATGTAAAATGGCGCTTATATTATTGATGGACTGATATATCACTTTAATTTGCAGCTGTTAATGAGTTTCCTTACATATATCTCAGTAGGTTTATTTATAATAGTGCAGTCTGTCTCCAAAATAATAAGTCAACGTTTAAATAAATGTATGGAGGAGGAAGCAGTATAACATGAAAAGACTGGATTAAACCTGTTCTATGTTCCCTTTGTTCTGGTCCTGCCTTGTTCTCATGCAGTGGTTCTACATGTTGGAAATTTAACAGTACTCTAGTCCAGTCACACTGTTGGGCATGGACATGGTCTGCAGATTATATGTCAGGGGTGGCCAGTGCCTGCCCATGCCCCCCTCTGGACACACCCCTGAGTGTAATGTCAATTTAACATTTTCATACTATTCATATCTAAAATCTGCAATCATGGGCCTGTGAGTATAAGAACTCAGTCACTGAGGACACCTTGAGAGGTCTGCAGAGTCCGTGGCTCCAGGGGTCAGACATGCTGTAGTGACACCATAAAGAACGAGGCTGATCTGCATATATTCTTCTACATTTACTTAAGATCAGGAACAACAAGTATGACTACAGTGTGATGAAGGGCCTCTGCATTACTTAACAAGATCACCAGGTACACTCATAAACAGATTTTAATGACTGGTGGCAGCCTCCAGCTGCTAAAGGTGAAGGTCTGCCCTAGGAATCAAAATATAGATTAATAAGGCAAATTTAGCAGAAAATAATGTTTAACCCATACCTGTGGTGTGTAGGACAGCTAGTTTACCAGCTGATGTGCTGAATATTTCAAAGATATGTGTCTTACCTGCATCCCCCCCAAAGGTGAACAGAGTCTCCAGGAGTCCTGAGCACCTTTTAAAGGCTCCAGATGGAACCGAGTGAAACCAGCAGATGAGCTTTACGTCTCAGATCACAGGATGGACACATATTATATATTATTGCTTTTCTCTGTGCTGTGCATCTAATGCTAATAAAGGCAGGTTATAGTCAACTACTGTATGTAACCCCATGCAATAATATTAATAATAATAATAAAAACAACGTGGGTCAGTGAGGACGACTCTGCCAGTGAACATGACAAAGACAGCACCTGCGGAGACAAGCCTCAGCGGGTCCTTCTAACAGCCTACTGGGAATGGACTGGGGATGGACTGAGACAGACTGAGACAGACTGGGATGGACTGGGACTGAGATAGACTGGGGATGGACTGGGACTGGACTGAGATGGACTGGGGATGGACTGAGACAGACTGAGACAGACTGGGACTGGACTGGGATGGACTGAGACTGGACTGGGATGGACTGAGACGGACTGGGGATGGACTGAGACAGACTGGGACTGGACTGGGATGGACTGAGATGGACTGGGGATGGACTGAGACAGACTGAGACAGACAGGGACGGACTGAGATGGACTGGGGATGGACTGAGACAGACTGAGACAGA
>VUQH01029090.1:3907-14375 GCA_015106775.1 Etroplus canarensis | reverse complement strand
CCCTTTCTTACGCCATGATGGAAAGTTCAGTGTTTTCTTTGCCTGACAAATATCTGGATTGTTCCAAATGGGTGTTAGCCTACATGGAATGAGTGATGTCTTGGTTATTTTTAAAAATTCCCACCAGGCTGTCAGAGAAGTGCTTATGCTAAGGTTTTTAAAGCAGTCATGCTGCTTAATGCTAGGGCTAATAAAAGGCAAATCAGAAATTTTTATTTTTCCACAGAGTGCTTGCTCTAAGTCCAACCATGGTTTGTCTAACAGGTTTGGTTTAATCCATTTTAAGATATACTGCAATCTATTAGCTAAGAAATAGTGGTAAAAATTTGATAGTTCTAGACCACCATTGCCGTTTGCAGTGTTTTTAAACTTATCCGTGATCGCTTTTTTTCCATAGAAAATTTGAAATCTTTGAGTCTAGTGTCCTAAACCAAACAATAGGGGGTTTATTGGGGATCGTTGAGAATAAATAGTTAATTTTAGGTAGAACCATCATTTTAATGGTGGCAATTCTTCCCATAAGTGATATAGGTAAACTATTCCAGCGTGCAAGATCTTCCTCTACTGTTTTTATTAGAGGAGCATGATTAAGCCTTATCAAGTCTAACAAGCTCATCTTTAATAATTCCAGCCCAGTACACCACCTCCACCTTGCTGGTGTCTAAGTCGGAGTGAAGCTCAATGCCCATTGCTGATCCAGCCATGGGCCCGTCCATCTAGTCCATCAAGAGTCACTCTCATCTCATCAGTCCATAAAATCTTTGAAAAATCTGTCTTCTGATATTTCTTGGCCCAGTCTTCTTGTTTCAACTTGTTTCTTGTTCAGTGGTGGTCTGGTTCCAGCCTTTCTTACCTTGGCCATGTCTCTGAGCACTGAACACCTTGTACTTCTTTATACTGCAGGTAGTTTGTGGTTCTAGAATATGACAGCACTGGAGGCTAATGGGTTCCTCGCAGCATGATGTTTGATTCTTTTCAAATCTTTGGCAGTTAATTTGCATCTTTTTCTCTCAACACATTTCTTGCAACCCTTTTGAGTATTTACAACAAAACATTTGATGGTTCTCTGGTCATGTCCTAATATCTTGGCAATTTCAAGAGGGATGCATCCCTCTTTCTGGCCCATTTTGCCTGAGGAAAAGAAGCTGCCTAATAATTGTGCACACCTGCTATAGGGTGTTGATTTCCTAAGCCCACACCCTCCCTCATTACACAAATGCACATCACCTTATATGCTTAAATCTTATAGGCATTCAAGCTTATACAGCTTTGAGCTGGAAAGTATTCATAAAAAATGACAATCTGGTCAAAATACTCACTTGCCTAATAATTATGAATACAGTGTATAAATACACCAGTTCTTTGAGTTTTGTCCTGTTATTGATGATGCTGCATATCTGTATCCCCTTTCATTTACTCCTGCCCCTGTTATATCCGTGCATGCTTATAATTTAACTGATGAGGCACAGTTGTATTTGGATTCACTGAATAAATGCTTTGTACGCTAGTTTTTATTGTGCTCCGCCAGGCTTGCTGTGCAAGAGATGCCACTGGACCCTACATGCAATGAAGTGACCTTGACCTTGAAGCCGAAATGACTAAATGGAATTCTATTAGTTTTAACATTTACCCCTGCGGCTTTCCTACTGTAGCATGTCAAATTATCATCAGTAAAAAGAGCCTATGAACTGGCCTAACCTATCAGACAACAGCCTCATACTGTAAGCAAGCATTTGCTCAGTATGCATGTCTTACCTTTACGGTGAGTAAACCAACTATATTTCCAGTATATAATATCGATTTGCTTCCTCAAGCCATTTGAGCTGATACTGCATGTGAAATTGCCTTAACTATATCAGATTTTATGTTTTGTGACCAACTTCTAGGCCTAAAAATCAACACAAATGTATTCACAGCAAATACAGTGCATTGACTAGTCTTAATAAAATTGCAGGTGTTGTGGGCCAAACCCTTGACTGGATAGACTAAAATAAGTCCTACAAATATGTGATACACATGGGAGGTTTTTTTTGGTAAAAAAACTATGCAAAATGAAAATTTGGAATCAAACTCCAAATATATTACTGTAGATTAAAACTTGAATATATATAGAACAAAACTAAATACATGGGCTGATAACCAGAATATATAGATTAACCTTAAAGAAGTATAATTAAGGTCTTTATAGACCATTCTATATGGATTATGGTTTCCCAAAATATCAGTGAATATTTATCAATATATTTGACTTTCAATCCATGCATTCTGAATTTTATTCAGTACATATTATTACCTCCAGTGTCTGCTGCCACCTTTTATTTTCCCTCCTCTCTTCTCAGTTTCTTTTCCTTTTCCCTCCTCTGTTCTCACTCTCTCTCTATCCTTCTCCCATTTCAATTTGCTATGATTTTCTATGTGAACAGGAATGTCTTTCTACCCCAGTGTGGTCTCCTGGGAGGTGTGTCCTCCTTCAAGTTCCAGCTGGAGCTCTGTCCAGCACACCTGTTCTCCATCAGCCCATCATCGTTTAAGGACCGGTTCAGTCATCCACAGCTTTGACTGTGCAAAAAACGTCAGGCTCAGTTTGTTAGTTAATCTCCTCCACTCATCCTTCATCTTTATTAGGTACACCTGTTCAACTGCTTGTTAATGCAAATATCAGGCAGTCACATGGCAGCAAGACAATTCATTTAGGCATAGTCAATATGGCCTGCTGAAGTTCAAACTGAGTATCAGAATAGGGAAAAAGGGTGATTTAAGAAACTTTTAACGTGGCATGGTTGTTGGTGCCCAACAGGCTGGTCTGAGTATTTCAGAAACTGCTGATCTACTTGGATTTTTCCACATAGCCATCTCTAGGGTTTATAGAGTTTATAGGGTTTATCCAAAAAAGAGAAAATATCCAGTGAGCAGCAGTTCTCAGGGCAGAAATGCCTTGTTGATGCCAGAGCTCAGAAGAGAATGGTCAGAACAATAGTAAGTCAACTGTAACTCAAATAACCACATGTTACAACCAAGGCATGCAGAAGAGCAGCTCTTGAACCTTAAGTTCAAGAGGCAACGGCAGAGATAGGCAACGGCAGCAAAAGACCACCAAGTGCCTCTCGCATCAGGTAAGAACAGGAAACTGAGGCTACAGTCCACACAGGCTCACAAAAATTGGACAACAGAAGTTTGAAAAGATGTGGCTTGGTCTGAAGTTCAACACTTCAAATTAACTCCAGATCTTTTGTCTGCTTTATTTGTCATGAAATAACGAGGGAACATTCCTCACTTGGTCATGAATCTGCTTGGCAGTCAATTTTTCCATTATCTTTGAGCTTCTGAAAATGGCAGACTATGTATAAAAATTGTTGAATTCCTAACAGTAGATGCAATATTCTGTTAAACCCCTTGAATTAAACTAATGTGGCTGAAGTGTGAACTTTCAATCTACACTTCGGCCACATCATGACTGATTTAAAACCCTACTGTAGTTGTAGATGGAGCAAAATTTACTTCAAAAAAGTGTTACTGTACAAATGCATATGAACTTAACTGTACATGTTTAAAACAATTTGTATTCAGAACAAGCAAGATAATGATTTGATAAGAGATTAAATAATACACAAGTGTTCATGCAATAGCATCATTATTTCTTGAATAACCCATATTGTAAAGTGTTATTCTTCTGTTGTTTTCTTCTTTGACATTCTCATCAGGAGTACATGAAGACGCTTGTTTTGTCCTGCCTCCTACAATAGCACATTTGGTATGCTTTGCTCATAGCTGAAACTTAGTGAAACTGGCAGACAGCTGTTCAGTGTTGCCTGCAACTTTTAACAGAAATGTTGAAAGTTCATTGTCACTTGAGTGTAAACTGCATTTAATACAATAAAGTTTTCATTTACTTATTTTATTGTTTGTTTTATTAGGCAGTGGAACGAGACCAGTGGTCACATCCAAGCCATTTACAAGCTGTTGCTCAGAACTGCTAATAATCTGACTTCATAACAGTGAAATTAACAAAAAAAAAATCATATGCATTACTTAAAAACAAATGGCAGTGGTGAGGTCATAATTGCATGTGAAATGATCAATTGGCAATAGAATATCAGTGACACTCTTATGCTCTAGGATGAAAACGATTGTCTACTATTCTATTTCTTGGGCATTGGGAGAAATTGATCGGGAACACATCCATTCATTTTTTTTTTTTTACCCCTCTTATCACTTTCTTCTGGGTTCTTTCGGAGTGACACCAAAGGATTGCTAGGTTAAGTGCCCAAGACACGTAACCCAAGAGGTGTCTAGGAGGCCTTAGCATGCTTGAACCACCTCAACTGGCTCCTTTTGATGTGGAGGAGTAGGCCTCAGATTGGAAGTGCTAATTCTCATCCCAGCCATTTGACACTGCAAACAACCCCAGTACAAGCTGGAGGTCATGACAAGAGGAAGCCAGCAAAACCACATCATCTGTGAAAAGCAGTGACAATATTCTAAGAACACTGAACGTGACACCCTCCACCCCTTGGTTGTGCCTAGAAAGTCTGTCCATAAAAATTATAAAAAGAATCATTGACATGGGCAGCCCAGCAGCATCCAACACCCATTGTGAATAAGTCTTACGTATTGACAGCAATGCAAACCAAGCTTTCACTATGGGTCAAGGAAGCAAATAGCCCATTAAAATGGGCTCAATTAACCATGCTCATTATCCAGAGCCTTGAGAAACTTGGGCTGAACCTCACCTTCCCTGGGGGTCCTGCCACCCAGGAGTTGTTTGACCTCACAAATGATGGGCTAGTCTTCCCCCTCATCTCTAGACTTCTTTTCCTCTATGGGAGGAGTGTCTGGGATTGAGGATCACCTCAAAATATTTCCACTACCGCCTGACTATGACCTCAGGTTAGGTCAGTAGCACCCCATTCTCATTGTATACAGTGTGAGGAAAGCATTGCAACCCCACTCCCCTCATACTCAAGTTTTGGCTTCAGTCATAGGTAAAGCTACATGCCACTTGGCCTTCAAAAAAACTGTCAGCTGGCTCTGGAAACCTACAGGCCAAGTGAGCTCAACTGAACTCGTGCTTCAGTTTGACAGCTCCTTGTTTGGGGGGTTCTTACAATCACACCTCCATACAGCTGTCTCACTAATAGAGATGTGGAACTTGGTGCACTCAGACTCAGTGTCGACTGCCTCCTTTTGAATGCTGTTGAAGTTCTACTGGAGTTGGGAACTGAACATCTGCCAGACTGGGGCCTCTACCACACTCCCAGCACACCCTCACTATACATCTGGGCACACCAGGCTTGTTCAGCATCTTCCACCACCACCTCATCCTGCTCAACACTAGATGTTTGTCAATTGACAGCTCAGCTTTTCTCCTCACCCACATATCCAAGACATATGGACTTGACAAAATATGGGCCATCACTAGTGATTTAAAAAAAGACCATTGTGTTTAATATTTTTACAATGTCTGCAGTTAAATCTTTTGTCTACATGTCCAGACTATAATAATGTAAACACAAAAATGTTGGATTTTATGTTTTTCCTGTTGCTTACCGATAGTGCTATTTTTGCTTCTTAGCCTCATCTTGAGTGTGTCTTCTGTTTGTTTGCTTATATGATTATTTTATGTGGTTCTTTGGTTCAGTGAGGTTTCACAGTAGTTTTGCCTTAGGGAAATGTTTGTGTAACTGAAACTACAATCTGGAGTTGGATTGCATTGTTGCTATCAGCCAGTATGCATGTACTGACAAGGACCATCTGCTTCATGGATATAATTTGAGGCTTGAACAGCACTCAGGAGCACTCTTTAGAAGGAATATGATCACCACAAGGCATCAGTAGTGGCTGGTTTGTATCTCAGTAACTTTATCTGTAGATGACCACTTGCACTTCCAGCTTGACCATCAAGACCTTCAGTAACTGTGTTCATTCTGTCTTCTTTCTGTTTATCGTAGATGAGTTGTGTTGATAGTATTTATAGAAACTGACAGATTGTGGTTGTGGCTTGCCGCCTCGCCTAATGGCCTATTATGATTGATGGATAGCTGGAAAACAAGTCGGCCATGTCTGGTGTTTTCCTCCACACTCGCTCTCACTGTTGATGTTCACCCTTTATGCAGAATTAACTCCACTTTGAACAAGGTTGATGGATCAAAAATAGAGTTAGGTTAGTTTCATTTCTTTTGATACAACTTATTCATTTAAAATTGTGCAACTTCAAATGCACATGGTTTTATGATTATTGATATGACCTAAAGATGAGAATAACTGGTATGAGCAGCCTTATGTGTCTTTTCCTTTCATAGTTCTCTTTCCTTCTCCAGGACTGAGGTCCGACAAACTAGTTTTGACAAGTGCAGTTGAGACTAAACAACTGCTTTTGAGACAATGCTTGTCAGCTGAGGTGAAACTGCACAATAAAGAAAAAAGGAAGATCAGAATTCAGAAAATAACTTTTATTGTTTAATTTAAGTCACCCATCTGTACTGAGCAATTTCATACCATCTCCCAAAGAAACTGAAGAATTATTTCTTGTTCAGTGGTGTAGAAAGAAATGTGTACTGTTTTCAAAAAAAAAAAAAATTCAAGTTAATAAAGAATAATCTGTCTCTTCATTTATATGAATACAGTCTATCCAGTGATGGTTCAATTTATCACTTACTGGAAGACGCACACACATACATACATTACAAATATAAAAAGCATTTGGCCAGCAAGGTGGTGCCGTGATTAGCACTGTCGCCTCACAGTAAAACAGTCTCGGTTCAAATCCCCGTGGGCCCTTCTGTGTGGCGTTTGCGTGTTCTCCCCATGCATGTGTGGGTTCTCTTCGGGTGCCCCAGCTTCATCCCACAGTCCAAAGGCATGCAAAGCTGCTAGGTTAATTGATGATTCTAAATTGACCCTAGGTGTAAATTTGAGTATGAATGGTTGTCCGTCCCTCTGTGCTGGCTCTGACAGACTGACGAACGGTCCAGGGTGTGCCCCCACTTTCACTCTATGACAGCTGGCATAGGCTCTGGTGTCCCTCATGGCCCTAAATTGGTTAAGCAGAGGAAAATGAATGAATAAAAAGTATTCACCCCCCTCCTTGGATGCTTGATCCTTTTATTGCTGATCTGGGCTTTGATTGTCTTTGAACAATTTCTGTGTAGCTTTTGTTACATGCTTGGGGTCGTTGTCTTGCTGGAAAATAAATCTTCTCCCAAGCCGCAGTTCTCTTGCTGACTGAGTCAGATTATCCGCAAGGGTTTTGCGAAATTTTTGTGTATTCATATTCCACTCTATCTTTACAAGCCTTCCATGGCCTACTGCTGAGAAGCATCCCCAGAGCATTATGCTGCCACCACCATGCTTTACAGTGGAGATGGTGTGTTTGTGGTGAAGCACAGTATTTGGTGTTTGCCAAACATAGTGTCTCGTCTGACAAAAAGGCTCAATTTGTCTCATCAGACCAAAGAACCTTCTTTCAATTGATCTTGGAGTCACCCACATGCCTTGGGGCAAATTTCAGGGGAGATTTCATATGCGTTTTTTTTCAACAGTAGCTTTCCCTTTGCCACTCTCCCATACTCTGTGGGGTGTCCAGTGAGATGGATATCTTTTTGTAGCCATCTCCTGACTTTTACTTTTTAATGATCTTTTCTCTGAGCTTCTTGGAGTGTTCTCTTGTCCTCGTGTTGCAGTTGAAGCAGGAATACTGATGAACCAGAGACTAAACCTCCCAGACACTGGTGTTCTTATACTACAATCACTTGACAAACATCACCTGCACTCAGGTGATCTCCATATTACTAACTGTGACACTGTTTGAATTAACTAGCTGGACTTCTGTTTAATTAGCTCAGTCCCTTTAAAGGCAGTGCATATTTATGCAAACATTTATTTTAACTTATATATTTTAATTAACTGTCATTAGTTTGTAAAATTCTGTTTTCACTTTGACATAACAGAAGCTTGTTTTGTAAATTCTTGTCAAACTAGATTGACCATGATTTTATTTATGAAAGCAATAAGTGTGAAACATCCAAGGGAGTGTGAGTGTGTTTTAAATGCCCTTACAACTACAGTACCAACTGTGTAACTGTCTGTTTTCCTACTGTGGAGAAATCAGTCCTAAATGCCATCATATATTTGCAGATGCAAACTTGTACTGTAATATTTCCAGTTATTTTAACTTTGTCTTCCTTAGAGCCTCTTTCTTTATTTTAAGATGAAAAGCAAGTAAAGCAGCTGAGCAAGATTATGACAGAAAGAAATAACAGTGTGATATTTTCCTTATCATAACACTAGACTGATGAGTTGTACTGTGCAATACAGGAGTCACGCTGCTATTTTCTTTCAGTGTCAAAGATTATCTGTGGTGCTCAGGAGGTGTCGGAAATTACAAAAAAATGTGTTCATACACACAATTTAATAATTTGCGCTTTTGATTTAATATGGTATAATATTTTTGTGTAAAACACCTGCCTGTATTCCTTTTTCTGGCTGTCATGCTGCGCGCACACACACATTTCATAAAGCTGCAAAGTCAAAAATGTTTCTTTCTTGAATATATTTTACCATTTACAGTCAAATGCTAAGCTCTATACTTCACCTTAATTCATTGATTATATTTAAAAATTTCTGTAATCCTCAGGGTGAGGATAAATGAATGATGTGCTTTTAATAGACATGGGAAAGGTAAGGTGTAACAGATTTTTTTTCCAATCACATCATTTAGAATAAAACAGCTCTTCTCAGCTCTTTTCAAGCCTGTCAAAAAATGTATTTATAGTAGTAGTAGGCCTCCTTCTGTTAGTCAACCATAGCTACTGCGCCCTAGCATTTCATGGTGGTGCGACTGGCGCATCGCCGTTGATGGCTTGGGAGACTGATACAGGAGTGGCAATTCTTTCCGCACAAAGTGCAGGTGTGGCAGGTCATGGGAGAATCTCTGGATGTATGTGTCTTTTGTCTGGCTCTCGTCTCTTCTGCCTGGCTGAGCATCTTCTCCTCTCCCTTCTTTAAATGTTTGTTGAGCAAGCTGCTGGTGTTGATGTCCGGAGCTTTCGTGTGACACTTGCAGATCTTTGTACCCTTAGCTGGGGACGTCCTGGGGGTTTTTTGCCGGAGGCTAGTTCACCATAGAGAATGCCCTTAGGAATCTGGCATATGGTGCACATGACCAGGCCAGTGCAATATGTACACCCCTTTGGTTGAGGTCCCCAAAGCAATGTTTTAGAAGCATAGAAAGGAAAATGCTGAAGAGGGTCAGAGCAAGGACACAGCCTTGCTTTAAACCACTTTTTGATGTTCGGACTGAGTTGATCCTTAAGCTTTCTTGATGCCCTTGTACATGCCCCTGATGTTGCCTGTTGCTGCTGCAGTCTTAATGTTCTGACTAAACTCCTGCCAGTATTCACTGGCACATCTTCTTGCTGAACCAATTCTGAGCGGTCAGATGATCTTCTCACTTGGTGAGTGTTTCTATTTGGCAAGAGCAGCTCGTTTTGCTTCTATAACTCCACAGACAGCATCAAACCAGTGGCAGTTCTTGGTGGTCTTCCTTCGAAACATAGCAAGAGCCAATTTCTGAATACTCTACTGCTGATGGTTCCACCTTCCAGAAGCAGTGTTGCCTGGGTAATCTACAGACAGAGCATAATCAAGGGACTTCTATAACCTCTTCTGAGTGTTGTATCTTGGTAGTGTTTATTTGGTTTCCCCTCTTGTTTGGAGGTGTGGAGTTTCTTTGGTTGCAGCCTGATCTTGCAGCATACCAGCATAGCATCACAGTCTGCACTGTGGTATGAGCGAATGAGAAGCATATGCTTAAGGGCTTGTAGCAAGGGTGTTGCCATGACACACTGTTGTGGCTTCATCTAGAAGTAGGAGTTGGTAACACAGAGGCCATGGTAAGAGCAAAGCTCTAAAAGATGCTGCCTGTTTTAATTGATTGTGACAACCCAAAAAGGGACCCAAGCAGGAAGGCCAGGAGTTGGTAGCCACCAGGACACGGATGTTGCCAAGGAGGAGTTCGTTGCTAGGGATGTTCTTCATGAGGTTGCTGAGGTTGGTATAGAACTTATCTTTTGCCTCGTGCGGATTTTAATGTTGGGGTATAGGCGTTGATGAGAGTGACTGGGACATCAGAGGGACAATAGGTGCTCCGATCCCATGTCACCCAGTTTGACCATCTTCAGCAAGGTGTTCTGGACTGCAAATCCTACTCCATGCCCTCTACAATCCTCAGTTCTCTTCCCCTGCCACAAGAAAGTGTAGTCTTTCTCTTTGAATGACCCTGAGTCGGCTTGTAGAGCAGCTATGTCTACCTGCAATCTCAGTAGCGTGTCATTGATGACTGCTGCCTTTCCGGTGTCACTGATGTTCTGAAGGTCTTCAAGTCCTGTTGTCATTGTGCGGGCATTTCAGCGTCCAAGTCTGAGTGTTGATCTTGTTCTTGTATGTGCTGCTTTTTTTTTTTTTTTAATTT
>VUQH01029078.1:4941-21345 GCA_015106775.1 Etroplus canarensis | reverse complement strand
GCACAGAGGAGATTGATGGATGTAGTGAAGGAGGACATGCAAAGGGTTGGTGTGAGGGAAGAGGATACAAGGGATAGGGTGAGATGGAGTGAGATGATCCGCTGTGGCAACCCCTAACTGGAGCAGCTGAAAGGAGAAGAAGAAGAAGAAGGAGAAGAAGAAGAAGAAGAAGAAGAAGACACTTTTATTGATCTGATCATTTCAAATAAATACAAAGAACTTCCATTTAAATTATAAGAGCAAGCGCATTCCACAGCAAACATCACTGTGTGCTCGTTAAGGAAGCTCTTTATGTTTTCACCATGTAACCAGAATAAATTTTCTGTTTCTGCGGACTGAAAAAGTCCATATTGTCATTTACCATTAGCGCAAAACTGATCCTGTTTATGTGTGCTTCGTGATCCAAAAGCTTCCAGTAACAGTAAAAATGAAAAAGATGAAATGGTATAGGAGAATAAGCAACTCGGAATCATTGTGGATTCACAATTTCAGGTGGACGAACTCTTTAAAAGTTAACATCTTTTAGGTCCAGTTTCTAAATATTCAGGGAAATCAGATTGTCACTGCTAGGTATATCTGTAGACTGTAGGGTTCAAAGACCATCATTCTCATTTAAAGGCACAACTGTGTTAAACTCTTCCTATTTGCTACAATACTAATACTAAACCTTTTGCTACAGAAGTTAAGTCTTGGTTTAAATCCTGCAAGAATTGTAGTCAAACATGAATTACAGTCCATTATGGAACTGGTGTTGGCAATTACACACGTGCAGTGCAACCTTTTTCTCTATATTTTCAAGACCTCAAAGTGTAAGATGTTATATGTGAGCAACACACAAGTAGTGAACTAATGTGCACTCAAAGAGATTACACGCAGAGAAGACTGCTGAACAGCTAAACTATGGGATCCTTTCAAACAACACTGTGCCTCCCAGAATAATTCCCACAATAAATGTCCTCCAGTTCAAACAGGAAAGCTTTTCCAATTTAGTTCAAACAGTTCCAGTTCAAGCACTGTGCATTGCTGAATAAGGGAGGCATATACTGCTATCCTTTAATGCAATAGTTAAACTGTAGTAATTGGCCAGCCAAAGAATTTCCAACTTGATACGTAATGTAAAAACTTTGAGAAACACTAATACGAGGTGAGCCTTTGGCTTATAGCGCTCGTTGGGATTTACCTTCTTTTTTTGCCTATCAAACTGTTGAGTATTCACTGGAAGTGATTTTAATTGTCTTTAATAATACATTTTCCAGATAATGTAAGGTTCATGTTTAAAACACATAGCTAAAAGGCACAACTCTGTAGACCTCCCTTCCTGACAGTTGTAATTTCCCCATTAGAGGAAATTACAACTTGATCTCGACACACTCTTTATTGTAAGAATACACATATTTAATAAACAGTTCAGTGATATCAAGACACACAGAAGCAGAGGTGAGGGAGAGTAGGGCAGCCCATTGTGGCGGCTGAGGAGCACAGTGGGGGTTTAGTGCCTTGCTCAGGGATGTGTTGGCGGCTACGACCTCAATGGGCCTCCGGCTGCCACAGGCGGGTATCAGGCCAGTGCCACATCAGTAGTCCGCTGGTTCCCAGCCATTCACCATCCCTCTGAGCCACTGCTGCCCCCAAACTTTTCCTGCAACAGTGGTTTACATCTGGCCAGACTTTCAGTCACAACAGACATTATAGCCCATCATGCAAGGTGCACGTTTATAATCATGTGCAAGTCTTGCTTCTACACACAGACCTGTGGACTATTGAGATCATCTGATTCTTTCACACTGAGAGGTATGTAAGTAAATGTTAACACATTTACCATCCGTCATGTCACGGTATCTACTGAAGTCCAGAAAAAGTAACAGAACAAAAGGATGGTAATCTTTAAAATTTGTTTCTTAAACATTATCGTTTTATATTCACTATAATTTTCCAGCACAGGAAATTCTTACCATGTCTTTGTGAAAAACAAGAACTGTAATGAGCATGAACAAATGACAGCTATTTTCTACTGAAACTGTCTTGCATGTCTGAGTCACAGTGTAGAATACAGCCAAACTATACCACTATAATGTTTTCAGTGTGGTATGTCTAACCTTAAAGTCTGCTATATGACACACTGACAAGGCAAAGTTTTATAGTAAAACAGCACTTTGTTACAAATGCATGCTTATATACGCACATAGAGTTGAAATATTAAGTGAGCTTTGGAAGAGCATGCCCAGTAAAATCTTAAGAGATCCTAAGGACATTTTGTGCCGTTCAGTGTTTTTGTTTTTGTTTTTTTTATTTTCATGCTATTTCGGCTGTATTGAATGAATATAGCTCAAATTTGTCAGGATGTTTATTTTTAAAAGTTTAGAATTGTCATGTCAGTCCCTTGAATTAGCCCAAAATAACTAAGCTACATAAAAACCGACACATTTGTCCCTAATGACAAAAACTGTCCCTCTGAAAATGCCATTTTGATTCCACATTTATCTTATCAGGACAAGCTGTTCATCCACGCAGATGCCCCTGTCTTGGCTGACCAGCATCAGCAGGTGGTGCATCCACATATCCTAGAACTTGAGGAAAGTAGCCAGCTTGTCATCGTGGCATTGGGGTCTGGATAGCTTGTAGTCGAACCACATTCTTCGACTGATGTGGTGAAACCTCAGTGGGACATTGTAGACAGAAAATGCTCCGTCCTGATTTCTCACTCCAGAGGCTGAGGGTTGATTCATGTTTTGACCTGTAAGCACCAGCCAAAATGAGCAGCCCCACACAAACCTGTGATTCCTCCGTGTCCACATCTTGCCAGTCTACAGTTGAGCATCTCTCATGCAGGTTTGTCACAGCCAAAATTTGCTGCAGGAATTCATCCATCAGCAGCAGTGCAAAGCTGGACTTTGGGTCACTGATTTGAGCGGCTGCATGATGCGTAGGTCCCGGGATCAAATCTGCTGCTGGGTCAAAGCGGAGCATCACAGTGTTCGAGGGAGATCAATATAATTTAGATTTTTTTTGAAGTCCAACCCACCACCACTTTATCCAATCTTTCCTCCACTCATCTTCAGATGAGTTGAACTCCAGATGGTCTGTTTCTACCACTGAAGCCTCCTCTGTGTCAGCCTCAGAGTCCTCGGAGGAGGATGAGAGGCCTAACCCTGGAGATTTCAGGTGTACCCAGGCAAAGCAGCTGGCAATCCTGCTGAAGTCAACTAGGGGATGAGAGTGGTCCTGGAGATGACAGATGGGCTTCAGGGAAATTTTTTTCACCTCATTTGCACTGGCAGAGAAGCTGCTTTACTGATCCTGTTTAATTTTAGAACGGGAGTAATAAGCATTTAGTGGTCATCATATATAATTTTAGGCTAAGATTATTAAATTTAATCTTCTACTGTAGAATTTTAAAAAAAAAACACGAAAATCAATATTGCTGTGAATCACCGGCCCATCTCAGGGTCTAATAATAAGCAAATACTAGTTGAAATATATTTTATGGAAATAATTTCAGTTTTGTTTTTTTTCTCCTTAAAAGAACTGGAGTTATGAAACATACTAGCCTTTAAAGGGTTAAAAAAAACCAAAATATAATTAATCTATATGTATATTTCAGGCTGAAGTCTTTTAAGGCTGACTTGTTAAAAGTGAAAAAATCTAATATTTTTAGAGCTGTTCTTGTAAAGGCGACATTTTTTTATCTGGAGAGACAGATGTGTTAGGATATTAAAGGACCTCTTACAAGAAAAAAAGATGCAAGTAAGCAGTTGAGTGAATTAGGCCTTTCACAAAGCGATCTTTTTGATTTAGCTTTTGTTACTTTTGAAGTACAAAGTGGAACACTCACGAATAGTGGAAGCTAGCTGAACAAGAACTGTTGCCCACAGTGTTTAAAGGTGTGGCTTCACCACAATGCATTGAAAACCATATCAGGATTCACTGCAAAAGAGAATCAACAAACATTGGTTTTAAAAGACTTAAATACTCAAATACTCTGCAAAAAAAAAGTTATCAATATTTTATCAAAACACTTTCAAAGAATATCCTTTAAATGAGTTGTATATTAATTAACTGTTGACATTTTTGTAGACTGATGTTCGAAATGTTATCTATATTTTTATATTACCTGTCAGGGTTCCGGAGTGTGGTGGGGACCCAAAATGCAGGACTCTAAGGCCACATGTGGAGAGGTAAACAGATTTCCTTCATTCATCAGTCATTCATTTTCTTCCACTTAACCAATTCATGGTCACAGGGGGCGCTGGAGCTTATCCCAGCAGTCATAGGGCAAAAAGGCAGGGTACACCCTGGACAGATTACCAGTCTGCCGCAGAGAAAAGGAGTAAGACGGACAACAATCTGCACCTACTGTCAACTTAGAAAAGCCAATTAACAAATGCCCCTTTGCTTGTCTTTTGGACCGTAGGAGGAAGCCAGAGCACTAAGAGAGAACATGCAAACTCCACACAGAAGGATCTAAGCTGGCCAGCTGCTGGATTTGAACCAGGACTATGAGCCGACAGTACTAACCACCTCACCACTGTGCTGTCAGGTAAACAGAAATTGAGCTTCATTTAAAGTCAGTAAAAAGTCTGTAAAGTAAACAGAGCTAATAGAGTAAAAAAAAATGTACCCTTGGCTGCTCCCTTGTATTCTCCCCAAGGGGTCGCCACAGTGAATTAATTCACATCAGTAATTTGGCAGAGGTTTCATGCTGGATGCCTTTCCAGACACAAACATTGTGAGAGGGGCTTGTGTCCCCCCCGGAATTGAACCAGGGACCTCTTGCTTGTAAGGCGAATGTAAGGCAAACCACTAGACTACAGGGACACTAAACAGAGCTTATAGAGTACTAAACTGAAAGCAGCAAACATGGGGTGAGGAGGAGGAGGAGACAAGACTAGACATGACATAACAAAGAACACCTAACTAAATCAGACGACATGACACTGAGCAAAGGAAAGGCAGAGGTATAAATACACACAGATTAACAGACAACAGGAGGGAGAGGAGCACAGGTGGCAATAATCAGGGGCAGGACTCAAAACTAGAGATAATGCACATATATAACAGGTTACCAAAGTAAAATAGGAAGTAAGAAACATAATTAAGAACATAGACACAAAAGTGAATTTGACAGAAGACAAGAACACAGCAGGATTATGTAGAGAAAATAATGAACTAAACACAGGGAAGGGCTAGAACTCAGACTCAAAGACTAAATACAAGAACTACTGACTAACCACGTGAAACAGGAAGTGTGCAACAGGCACACACAGACTAGACACAGGGAAACATGAGAAGGACAATAAAATCAAACAGTAAACTTGAACTCAAATACAATAAGCAAAACTACATAGCAAGAAACATAACTAAATTATGAATCCACACTAAACTAGAAACCAAGAACTGAGAAAACAGAGTAAATACGTAAAAACACATCAAAAATCCTAAAACAAAACCCACGGACCATGACAATTACCACTGCACAGTGAACTAAGTCAGCAAATAATTTTTTAAAAGAAATACTGACTCTTCTTTTTTGTCCAAATATCTTTATACTGGAAATGTATATATTATTATGCATGTTTGAAGCCTATTGAGACAATTTTCTGTCAAAAGATAATTGCCATAAGGCCAGATCTGATGTAACCTATTCTTTGACTGTGAATAATTTAGTCATACAGAGAGTGACTTGGCTGCTAAATGATTTAGTCTGAGGATTGAAGTGGATTCATGGGGGTGACACATGCATAAATTCATGCTGTGAAAAGTCTAATGATACTGATTAAGGTCTATGTTGATTAAACTTTTTATTTATTATATTACTTTGTGTTCAGATTCTATTATAGCTTAAGAATAAATTCTATGTGTGTTTTATTTTGTTTAATTAAAATAAAATAGTATTTTTGATTGTGTGCCCCACTAATTTATGTCTCAGACCTTCACATTTTCAAATTTATTTAAAATTGTTTTTTTTTTAAATCTCCACATGTTTCAAGGTGACCAGTGTTGAGCATTAGTGTGCAAATTTACTTAAACCATCCTGCTCATTACCTGCAACATCAAATTAACAAGGCAGTTAATCAAACTGTCATCACAGTAGTAAAAGCACTGACCTCAAAGGTTATTTGCTGTTTTGGTCAAATGACTGTCAGGTGTTAAAGACAAGGTGTAAAAGGGCCAAAGGCAGAGTTGTAGCATTAAAACTCTTACAAAAGATGGGCCTTGCAGTTCATTGAACTGTGATGCAATTAAAAACAATATTTAATTTTGAAGTTCTGAATGTGAAGTTGCAGGTTATGTCTAAAAATATTTTTTTGTGTATGTTACATTTTGAATCAGAAACGATTCCAGTTTTACTCTGTGTGTCATGTCATCAGATTTCAAGCTTTAACATTTTGATAACAACCCAGCAAATATTTGACGGTGAATAACTATCAGCTGGCAGATTTTTGTTGACATCTACTCACTGTGGAAAAACAGTTCCAAAATTAAGCCAAACCTACATCATGACCATTACAGTACTTTTACATTGGTTTGAGGTACTTCTTAAGTGTTGCCTTGACATCATTGTTAGAATCTGAAGCAAGCAAAGTTTGTTTTCAAAAACTGGTTTCTATTATCTCTATCCAGGTTGACAGATGAGGTCAGGCAGGAGTCTCCGTGGACTATGATGTTTGCGGACGACACTGTGATCTGTAGTGAGAGTAGGGAGCAAGTGGAAGATAGCCTGGAGAGGTGGAAGTATGTACTGGAGAGAAGAGGAATGAAAGTCAATAGACGCAAGACAGTGCATATGCATAAATGAGGGGGAAGCAGGTGGAAGGGTGAAGATGCAAAGAGTAGAGATAGTGAAGGTGGATGAGTTTAAATACCTGGGATGTCCACTGGTCTGTTTGAGGTCAGTTTTTGCCATTGTACCAGGACTTGTTTTAAGATAAGATATCCTTTGTTGACCCAGCAGGAGAAATTGGTCTCTTGGGCCTTAGTGCCACATTGCAACTGCATTGGCAAAATAAACAAGGAATACAGCAATAGTTAATACAAATGACGACACAACATCACATTGAAGCTGGGGTTTCAACCATGTTTGCAGCAAATCAATGTGAAAAGATTAGAAAAGGTTTATGGTGTTGAAACCCATCTAAAAAGCAAAAAATGTGAACGAATAAAATGCTGTTCAGGAAGTGCTGTTTACCCAGTGGCTAATATTGTCTACTGTACTTTGCTGGAGGGAGGAAAGACATTCTTGTAAAAAATATTGATGATTAATGATGGTGGTGTCTAACACATCCAACTTCTGCCCTCTAGATCTTCAGTTGGGCTTAGGATCTGGAGAAGAAAAAAAAATAGAAAAAAGATTGATTTTCATTCTTTTCGGTGGCCCTTTATTCATTTGTTGTAGTTCACCATTATTTTATCCACGTGCTCCATTAATTCACTCTTTTTATTTGATTCACACATATATGAAAATTCTCAATCCTATTCAGTCCTTCAGTCCTTAGTCATATTTTAGATAAGGGTGAAATTGCTTGCTCTTTTAAAACATTTTAAAAGAGATTGACACTAGCTCCTCCCTCTATGGAGGGTTGCGTCAGGAAGGGCATCCGGCGTAAAAAACCACTGCCAAATTATCAATGTGGATCAATCCACTGTGGTGACCTCTTGGGGAGAATACAAGGAGGCAGCCGAAGGTACAAGAGATTACGGGTTTGTCCAATTTAATTTTAACCAGTACAGTCTTTAATTAGGAACATTAGCCTTTTCACAGCATGAAATTCACAATAATGATAATTATCACAAAGCACTTTATGTTGTAATGATAGCTCTTTACAGTTTTAAATGTAGAATTCCTGCAATTGTCATGGTCCCCCCTGTCCTCTCTGGTGCAGACCCGCCCACCTCTATCTGTTCTCCACTTCACACTTCTTTCTGTTCTCCTCTGTTGGGCTGGGTTGGGTCATAATTAACCACCTTACCTCCTTCAGCTGTGCAAGCCAGCCACGCCTCCTCCTCACACCAGTTCACCATCTGCTGGATTGATGCCGTGGCCTTTTTACCGGCAGAGGAGCGTCTGGTCGGCGCTGGATCGTTGCTTATGCTCGCAATAAGCTTTTCTAACCCTCCTCAGTGACTCGTTGAAACCTTGCTTAAGAGAAATTGAGAAACTTACCGTGTGTGTGTGTAGCTCTGACCTCCGCTCTTCTCCTCCTAGATCTTCACCCCCTTGGATCTCTGGAAACTCACGGACCTTAAAACCCTCCCAGGAAACTGCTGCCCAGCCACCCAGCCCAGATTTCCTCACCTTGCACATTCAATATACTTGTGTTTGTAATTATAAACTCTTTAAATCTGCTTCTGCATTGGATCTTCTCTCATTCAGGCCATGACAATTGTAGTCTTATCATGGTGCTTTATTCAGAAGGAAGATCAGAGAGTGATTGTAAGAGGTGAAATGTTGTGCTGTTCGGCTCGTATTTCTGAACAACTGCTGGCAGAGACCACCTGAACACAGCACACACAACTCCAGCTTAGCTTTTAATGGCATTTAATGATATTTAACAATATGATTTTTTTTAAATTATCCTTTGATTATTTATCTCAGGTTATTTCCATTTTTAAAAAACAGACAATTTTGTGACCCTACTATACATTAATTAGCCTCAGTATATGACTCCGTTATTAGGTCTCATATCAGCTTTGTTTTGATTTCCTTTGACGCCTAAGGGATATTATCTGGCAAGCTGCTAAATACTGTCTTTTAAGCAACAAGTCATTGACATTTCCTTCCTGTCAGCAGGCGGTGAGCAGTGTAAGCTCACGTCCTTTGGCTTTTAATTAAAACAGACACCTAGTGATGCTGGGAACAAAGCGGATGAGCTGAAGTGGTAACCTTGAGCTGCTAGCCCTCTGCTAAGCCTCACCTCAGTTATTTCATGCTACTGGACCTCTCAACTGTGTCTGTGTTATGTTTAGAGAATTTTTATGCAATTATCTTACAAATACAGCTCGCTGGCCATGAGGGGCTCTGTCCAGGTCCTCCCGCTTGCCCCTACTGGGGTGGGCACGTGGCTGCCATCAGAACATGTGGCCCTGGGTCCCCGATTCCCTCGGATCCCGGGTCTGCTGGACCTGTCTCTGTCTGACTTTTGCTTCTGGGTAGCAGGGGAACGGCGTATCACCCTCAGTATTGTGACAAACACACACACACACACACACAAACATACATATTTGTAACACAGATTGGATGTTTGTGTATCATATGTCTGTTTTTTTCAGTTGCTGTTTGCTTGTTAACTATGCTTTGTTGTGGTTGGTGTTCTGATGTGCGCTCTTCTTCTCTTCTCTTTTTTCTCTCTCTTTTCTTTCCCCTACCTGTCAGCTCTGGCATTAATCTCTAATAATTTGGACAAAAATAAATAAATAAATAAATAAAGAAATGTATCAACAAGAGGAGCCCATAGAGTTTATTGAGCTCCTCTTGGCAAATCAAATGTGTTTGGCACAACAGAGGATTCAGATTATGATTCTGTTTGCTAAAGCTGCCAGAGGGGACAGGTTTTAAAACAAAAACAACAACAAACCCCCCCCCAAAAAACAAACAAAGCTTGCTGCTCAGCTTGTTTAAGAAGTCTGTGCTGTGGTTTTGGTGATTACATTTCCGTTATTGTAAGCAAATGTTACTTGGCTCTAGACAATGGGCATCAGAGTTGGAAGCAATACAGTCGCTGGATGCACCTTGCTAACGAAATGTTCCTGAAAAACTTTACTTCCAAGTCCAAATATGCTTAGTGCTCCAAAGCACACTGTGACAAATTGCTAAACTGTGAGGTCAATTCAATTCAATTCAATTTTATTTATATAACGCCGATTCACAACAAAAGTTGCTTCAAGGCACTTCACACTGCAAGGTAAAGATACTACAGTGTTAAAGAGAAAACCCCAACAATTCGATGATCCCCTATGAGCAAGCACTCGGTGACCGTGGGAAGTCACAGCGGCTTTATCTATCTTTTATACAGAGTCCATGGATGAGACCTGCAAGAGTGAAGCAAAGACAATGAAGTTATGGCCTTAAAATATGTGAGATGTACAAAATGTGGCAGTGTGGTGGTAAACCTTTGTGGGTATATCATTAAATGCAGTCAGTTCACATTACACCAGTTCTACGATCCGACATTTAGGGCGGCTCAGTCTCCAATCGGAATCTCATTGCCATATGATAAGTACATTAATAAAACAGTAATACTTAATGCACTATTTTTTAGTAAAATTAATAAGAATTCTAATAATAATGATGTGGAATATGCTGCTTGCAAACTTACAAATCTCTTTTACCCCTTCAATTAAGTACATATTACAATAATACTTTTAAAAGCAACCTAATTAGTTAGATGGTCAGTAGTTGTGTCTAAGAATAACTCTGTCTTGGTCTATGATTTTTTTGTGGCTTTTTTGTTTAATTTTTGTTTCTAGATTATTTAGTTTTTGACTCACCTTATTTATTATGTTATTCTTTTTATGTTCACCTAGGTTATTGTTCGTTGCTTTTTGTTTCTGTGTTCCCGTTTCCTCTGTGTGTGCTTTTGATCAGGTTGAGTTTATATTTAGCATTTACTCAGTTACTTTCTGATGTATTTTGTGAGTCTTCTGTTCAGTCTTGTTGTGTCTCCCTCCTGTTTCCAATCCCTCGTTACCTCGTGTATGTATATATGGGCCTGTTTTGTCTTTATCTGCATCTGTTGTCTTCCCTCTGCTCCCTTCACTGTTGTTGTATGTTTTAGAGTTTCCTGCATTCCAGCACATGACAAATTCCGAATGAATAATCACAGATTTTAATATAATACACTGGGTTTAGCGTGGACCTTTAGTTAATGAAACCTTTGGAAAATACTCAAACATGATGGGCAGAATTTTCCAAAGTAAAAATCATTTTGTAGCAAAGCAGTTATGAAGAAAAACATGCACCAAATTGTTTCAGTCTCAACCACATAGGGGTGGTCCACCAAATCACCCAATTAAAGTAGCAGCATTCAGTACAGACAATAGGTTGCCTTTCCACGCACAACAGGCAAACTGGAAAGAGATTTTCTTTTATATTTATTTTTCAACTTCATACAAACCCTCCCTTTATTGTGCAGACTGAACACAGGGCAAATATGTAGTCTGCTGAGATGAACAAAAGTGCACACATTCCCTACTCAAGCACAAGGCAGATACTTGTGCTAAAATAATAATAAAAAACAGCACCAGCAGCACAGTTGCTCAGTAGTTAGCACTGCTGCCTCACAGCAAGAGGGTCCTGGCTTCAAACCCAGGTCGGTCGCTTCTGTGTGGAGTTTGCATGTTCTCTCCAAGCTTGCACAGGTTTTCTCCAGGAGCTCTGGTTTCTCCTGCCACTGAAAAACCAAGTAGGGTAACACTGCCTGTCAGCCCAGGATGCTCTCTCAAAAGAGCTCCTCAGTCTCAAGAGTTCATTTATTGGTGAAATAAAGGTAAAAAAAATATACTTTAGTGGATGCTGAAGTACTGATTCAGCTTCTTCGATCAAGTAAGTCAAAAAGTACAGGCTCTGAATTGTAGTCAAAGTATAAAAGTAAAAAGTAGCTCCTTGAAGAACATTTCTACCAGTTGTTTTTTTGCAACTCTAATTAACCTCATGCCATATTAATATAATTATAATTTATATTAATTCAGAGGAGTAGAAACTTTATTTCATCTTCTGTTATTGTAATGAATGTACTCAGCTTGAGCAACTGTCACGTAGAACACAAGCAGAGAAAAACAAAGCAGATTAAAAAATACCCACTAGCACTGTTGGTTGTTGCCTACATTGTAGATGGATTACGTTGCCTTCACACTTGAACCAAAAAAATGACTATAGTGCATAAATTATATATTTTTTGCCCCTTTTATCTCTGTCTTTTATGTCAGTCACACGTCAATAAGCACTGATGGCGGATATACGATTGTCTTTTGTGTTATTGTTCCTTCCATTTAAGTTCAAATGTGTTAAACCTAAATTAACAAGTCTGTTTAAAAAAATTAAGTAATGGAAAGCAGAGGTGTTTGTGTTAGAATATAAAGAGTAAAAGTAAAGCTAGATAAGTACTTTATTAATTCCAAAGGAAATTTCAGAATCCAGCAGCTTACACAATAATTTCAGAATCCAGCAGCTTACACAATAGTTGTCAGGAAAATAAATACTCCACTACAGTACATGTACCTGAAAATTCTATTTAAGTAGAGGAATGAAATATTGTACTTCATTGCTGATAGTCTGTCACTTCAATGCTGTTGTTACATCTGTCACTATAGTGAAATGCACGCTGCTAGAGAGAGCTCAAAACTGATTTGCCAATCTACACTACATTGTCAGAAATAAAAGGCATTATTATTACTACTATTGCTATTGTTATTGTTATAGGTGCTAAGATGAAATCTAGGGGTTCTTGAGCACCCCTAAAAATAGTCTAAACTCACCAATGCATTACACATAGTCATTTGTACCAGTGTTACTATGCAATATGGATTTGCAAAGCTTTAAGTAGGTGTGAGTAAGTGTAAAAGCTTATTTTATTTTAGAGCAAAATAAGACTATACAGTAAATCCTATATGCTACATTCGTCTTACATCCAAGCTGAAAAACTAGCCCAGAGGAAGACCCTACAAGAAATGAAGCTGAGCTCTTGTGAGTTGTTGCCTCACCTTCCTGAATTGCTGTCTGACCAAGGAGAAGGATAGAGGTCATAGCTCTGCTTTCTGCTGTCTCTCTCTTTTTATTACCTGCTTTGTTTCTTTTCTTCTGACTCTACCTTTCATCTTTCTGCTAAAGGTAAAAGTTGTTCTTAAAGTAGAGACACAGGCAAGAATCAGAGGAGCATAGTTGGGGTGTTTTAATGATAAATGTTGACAGAATATATAAAAAAAACACTATATACGACAAATATGAAGCATCCACAATATTCTTCTGTTTTTTAGACATAAAATTACCATCAAACCCAATGAGTTATAGTCAAGAGTCTTCGTATGTCATTGGAATAAATCCTCACAACCATACACATACACAAAATCACAATGTAAATCATCCAAATCAGAGCACTCCAAAGCAGCAGGCAGGCACAAATGACACCTAACCAGAGCATTATGAGGGAAACGTGTTATGTCTGGCCAGATTAATGACTTAATTATGGTGGTTTAGCTTCCAACCATAACCTTTCGTCAAATATTGTTTGCTTGTTTTTCTCATACTGCACGCGTAATTACCTTTGCATTAATTCTGCGGTGGAAAATTAAGAGACGCAGCATTGAAGCAACTGTTGAGGTGACTTTGCCAGAAGACCAGCCGAAGTAGCACAGTTCTATGTTTCTTAATCATTTCACAAGAGTAGTCTTGTGAGTGAAGGAGGCTTAGAAAAGCAGGTCAAAGTGCAGGTTGCTATGAAGTCTGTTATAGTGAGTCCAAGTGGAATCAAGGTGATATATACTGCATTGGCTGTATTCTCCTTTTGTTGTTGGAATCAACTGGGTTTCAAAAGGAATATTACAAGGCTGCATGTGCTTTAAAATGAAATCAAAGTGGTAGCTCACCTCATTTGGATGTTGTTGAACCTCAGCAGTAAAGAGAAATTCCAATAAGACTGTGACTCTAAGATAAGCAGACATCAAATCAAAATGACAATATGGAGGAAAACCTATAGCACGGAATGATAATTCAGTATCACTGATGCTTTCACTGTATCTGTATCAAGATGATTAGAAAACTGTATTACCTTTTCCAATATTTTGTTATCTAAATTAATGATTTCAATCTATAATTAGAAAACTGTCCTTGTTGGTGTCCTGGACTGCATTACATTGTATGAAGTGGTTTGGAGTTTTTTTTTTTTTTACAAAATAAAATGATATTTTTATGCTGTTGGGGAGATTTTGCTGACATACTCTTGTCCACTTAGAGTAATGGTTCCTAAACTTCTTCTAGCATGCCCACTTCAGAAGCTGAAAAGTTTACACCCCCCACGACTTTTAGTCATTAATTAACAATGAATAAAAACGATCTAAGTTGAATTTGAATAAAATAAAAGTTCGCATCTTTTTCTGATTGTCCAGGTTGTGTGGGGCTGAAGCTTTTCCCAGCTATCATAGGGCAAGTGGCAGGGTCACCTTGGGTGGGTTGCTAGTTTATCACAGGGCTAAGACATAGAGACAAACAACATTCACATCTACGGCCAATTTAAAATTGTTGATTAACCTGACGTTCGTGCGTTTGGACTGTGGGAGAAAGCCAGAGTACCCACAGAGAACCCTTACTGCTTCCACAGGAATTAAGAGGGCTTACTGGTCTATAGTATTCAGGTGTGTGTTAACACAATGCCACAGTCTTTCCAGGAATGGATGTCCCAGCAAATGCACCCCAAGGTCAGACCTGCCAGTCAGAGAAATTGCAAGCAGACCCATTAGCTCTGCAGGCCTGAGTTAGCATGCTAAATGTTAACGCTCATGGCAGTACAAATACGCTGTAGAAAAAGACTGGACAAGTATAGCTTGTTTGGAAGTGTTGCCAGGAAAAAAGGCTTTTCTCTTTAAAAATGAACATTGCAGCACAGCTTAGATTTGCAAAGTTATATTTGATCAAATCACAAGACTTCTGTGACAATGTCCTTTGGATAAACAAGACCGGAGTGGGGATGTTTGGCTAACCACTGTGCCAAATTTAGCAAAAACCAAGCACAGCACACCGGCACTAATACCTCATACCTTCGCCAAGGCTGGTGATAGAAGAGCTTGTTTTGCAGCCACAGGACCTGGGGCACCTTGCAGTCACTTTGGCCATGAACTTCTCTGTATACCAAGTATTCTAGTCAGTTCTATTCTTGTCAAATGTGAGGCCATCTGTCCGACAGCTAAAGCTTGGTTAAACATGGCATCATCATCATCTCAAGCACACCAGCAAATCTACAAGAGAAAGGCTGAAAAATAAAAGAACCAAGCTGTTGCAATGGCTCAGTCAAAGTCCAGACTGCAACCTGCTTGAAATGCTGTGGCAGAACTTTAAGGGAGCTGTGGCTCAACAAATGCATGCAGTGAACTGAAGCAATGTTGTAAATAAGAGTGGGACAAAATTCCTCCAAAATGATGTGAGGGACTGACAAAGTCACACAGAAACCCATTACTTCAAGGTATTGCTGATAAAGGTGGTTCTATAAGCTTCTGAATCATGGAGTTTACTTTGTTTTTCACAGCACTGCACTAAGTTTTCTTTTTTACATGACTACAGGCCTTCTACTGCTTCTGCCACAACAGGAGTCTAATGCTCCCAACAGGCTCAAAAAATGCCAAAGCATGCTCAGTATGTCCCCATTGAAAGACTCAGAAAGAAAGAAGGGATAAAGTCTTGCATTGTGATATTCAATCCCTTTAATAAAACATGATGTAAAATATGCTGCATTCAAAGTAGTCAAAATATCAGTTTTGCAAAATATTTAATAATATAGTGTTAGTTAAATTATTTGGCTACCAAAGTTGTCCAGAGGGCCAAGAGTGAGTAACACCAAGCATGACAAGAAACCAAGAGCTTCAGGTTACAACCTTATGACCTTGCAAAACTCTTGTGAACTTTATTTTCCAGGTGAATTGCGCTTTTGCAATGGGGAAGGCAAGCGAGAAAATGCACAAACACCTGCATATGTTCCAACCCTCTGCTGCTCCAGCTCTTATTTGTTATCTGCCGAGCAGCTGGCTGGTAATATTTCGCCCACAAGTGGAGCCAAGCACTTCAGACTAGGAGGAGGGCACAGAGCACTTGTGTTCCAGCATGCTAATTTGGCTCTGTTCAGTGATACACCAAGTGCACCAGTTTAGCTTAGAGGCATGTGTGCTCTATTTGCATACCACCACACCCCTGATATTACTTATTAATCTTCAGATGTGACATCTAAGTCCAAAATGCAGCAGTCTTAATTAAAGTGTCTTTCCATCAGCATCTCTAATGACTCGTATCTTCAAATGGGGAAAAAGTTTTTCCCTGGAGTAGCTGCCGGCTGGTAAGAGTGTGGGAGGTGGCTGAGTGACCTTGCCTCAGACATGACTAATTTTGTTAGCTCTTTGTGCTGCAGTGACTCATTTACTTTAGTTCAACTAACAGTTTTATTATTAATAATAATAATATTGTGATCATTCTTTATTAATACTTTCTAGCTTGCAGGGAAGTGGGTATCTTTATACATACATTTGACGCACAACATTCACAAACGTACCAACAACACTGGGTGCGCTTGAGTCTACTATAAAAGCGGAACAATAATGTGCTGAAAGGAAAGGGTGGGGGTGGGGGTGGGGGGTGGGGGGGTAGCCGGGGGACAGAACAAAGCTGCAGAGTCAATGACGGCCTGCAGTATGTGGAGTGACAAGAAAATA
>VUQH01029057.1:0-18969 GCA_015106775.1 Etroplus canarensis | reverse complement strand
TGACTCATGGCTGTACTAGCTCAAAAGGGTGCTTCTACTCAATACTGAGCACAGGGTCTGAATACTTATGACCATGTGATATTTCAGTTTTTCTTTTTTAATAAATTTGCAAACATTTCTACATTTCTGGTTTTTTCTGTCAAGATGGGGTGCTGAGTGTACATTAATGAGAAATAAAATGAACATGGCTGCAATGACACAAAGAGTGAAAAATTTAAAGCGGTCTGAATACTTTCCGTACCCACTGCAGGTCCATACAGGGATCAACGTTGGAGGACTCAACGATCTGGCGCCGAAGCAGAGTTCAGGGCTGCCTTATAACAGGCCTTCAATGATGACCGCATGCATGACAGGTGCGGAGCAATCACCCTCCAGATGAGAGAGACCCGGAAACTGGGTCAGCCAGCAGCTGCTCGTGATCCAGCCACACCCACTGCAAAACAGACGGAAGTCACAAAAGGGGAGGGGGAGACACAGAGAGAGACAAAGACAAAAGGCAGAGCTGACCAGGAGGCAGAGGACCACAACACCTGTGACTGGGCTGGATGTGTCAACTACAGTCATGTAAAAAAGAGTTTTCGACAAACCCTTACTGGGTGTAGGAATTAAGAGGGTTAGTAGCAGCCAGGTTCTGCTAATCAAATGCATTTGATTAAGCAAGTGTGAGCATCTTTGTGAAAGCACTTTGCTGGTCTGGAACATTCAGGTGTGTCTTAACACAATGCGACAATCTCCTCTGGAATGGACACCCCAACAAATTCACCTCAAGGTCAGACCGTGTAGTGTTCAGAGAAACTGCAAAAACCCAACAGTTACATCTTTTTTTAATTTCCCAAAGGGAACCTTCTGAGGGATCAGTAAAGTTCTATCTATCTTGAGCTACAGGCTCAGTTAGTAAATATTAACGTTCATGACAATACAATTTTAAAAAGTCTGGTGGGGGAGGCCACCAAGATGCCTACGACCACTCTGAAGGAGTTTAAAGCTTTAGTGACTCAAATGGGAGAGACTGTACATACAGCAACTGCTGCCTGGGTTCTTCACCAATCAAAACTGTATGGGAGAGTGGCAAAAAGAAAGCCAATGTTGAAAATAGCTCAAATGAAAATGCTCCTGGAATTCACCCAAAGGCATGCGAGAGACTCCAAGGTCAATTGGAAGAAGGTTCTTTGATCTGAGACAAAAATGTAGCTTTTTGGTCATCAGACTAGACGCTATGTTTGGCAAACACTGCACATCATCACAAACACACCATCTCCACTGTGAAGCACGGAGGTGGCAGCATCATGCTCTGGGGATGCTTCTCAGCAGCAGGCCCTGGAAGACTTGTAAAGGCAGAAAAATATTGCTGCATCCTGGAAGATAAATTGACTGAGTCTGCAAGAGAACTACAGCTTGGGAGAAGATTTATTTTTCATCAAAACAACAACCCCAAGTAGCAAAAGCTACACAGAAATGATTCAAAGACAACAAGGTGAATGTTCTGCATTGGAAAAGTCAAAGCCCAGATTTCAGTCCAATCGAGAATTCGTGACTGGACTTGAAAAGAGCTGTATGCACCTGATCCCTCTGTAACCTGACACAGCTTGAGCTGTTTTGCCAGGAAGAATGGAGAAAAATGTCAGTGTCCAGATGTGCCAGCCTGACTGAGACAAATCCACACCGACTCAGTGCTGTGATTGCATCTATGAAGTATTGACCTAAAGGGGGGTGCATATTTATACAAATATTTATTTTACCTTATATATTTTTGATTAACTGACATTGGTTTGTACAACTCTGTTTTCACTTTAACATGAAAGAGTCTTTTTTTTGCAAATCCCTGTCAAAAAAGCCAGATTATATTGATCATAATGTAATTTATCAAAGCAACAAAAAGGTGACACATCCAAGGTGGGTGAATTTTTTTATAAGCATTTTAAATTCACTGGTACTGATTTGTGCCCAAGCATGCAGTCGTACCTTTGGCTGTACTGCCTCTCACTGCAGCCATTATTAGTAGAAGATTCATTCGGTATATAATTTCTCTGTCCTCTGTTTTGCCTCAGTCTTTCGCCATGGGCCAGATAAATGCAAGGTAATATAAAAGTTTTTGAAAGTTAGGGCAAACATAATGTAGGAAAACACAAAAGTGTCCCTCAAAAAATTCACAGGATGACATTTCGGAGGCCTCCTGATCGATTTGATGCCAGAAACATTCACAAAAATTCAGGACAGGCATATATTTAACATAAGCATCTTTTCTTCTGTTAACAATACTGTAAGGAGAATGAGGAGCTCATTTGCTGAAATGTATTTATTATCTAATTATTTTTTTATTTGCTCATTTTTTTTATTGCACCAAATGGTTTCCCATCCTTGAAAAAGGGTGATCTGGATAGAAACACACGTGGCTCTTTTTTCTTTCTTGCTCCCAACCCAACTTTTTTGAAATATATCATTGTCATTAAATTCACAATAAGCTTTTATTTTTCAAAACACAATTAAAAAAAATCTCACTTTCAAAATTACATGCAGTGCTAAACGGTTGGAGTGCCCTTTTGATTTCAGTTAATTTGAGGGTTTGTAGAAGTACTTTGCATCAAAAAAGCAATTAGAAAAACCATTATCCACTGCGGCATTTAAAAATTGTTCAACAATAGTCCCCTCCTTGGTCTTTTGTCTACTGCCCTGTAAATGCTAAATTCATCCATCTTTCAGTTCGCATTGAGTGAGGGAGAGCTGAAGTGTGTCTCGGTGGACATTGGGCTTGGATATTTTGTACCACGCAGTTGTCTAGTCCATCATCACTGCTGCCAACAGAGCACAGCAAAGTGACTGTGTGCATTAGCTAACTGGCACTCCACCTGGAAAATTCATTGGTTCAATTTACAAAAACCCGTCTTGGACTGACCACATCTCACACCCAGACCACATGTGTCAAAAATTTAAGAGAGAAATCAGCTTCCCGTAACACTTTGTTTCTGCATGTCACACACAAGGTTTGAACTCAGCGACTTGAGTTCAAACCTTTTTGTAATCACATCTCACTCCACTTTACAGCTTGCAGTGACTGGAACGAGCTGCAAGGGAAACTGAGATTTTTGGGGAAAAAACTCTCACACTCTGGAGTTATATAAGAATTATGTGTCACAGGCTGTAAAGGTTCCTCAGAAACATAAAAAAACAAAGCCGCTTGCTTGTAACAGTGGGATCTTTTTCTTTCTTTTTCAGTCCTTATTGCAGAGGGTGTCAAATTGTATGTTTCTAGTCTTCAAGTCACAATTGTCCCTGCACTACTATTAAACATGAGACATTTTAATGCTTTCTGTTGCCCTATGTAAACCAGTTTTGTCTTCCTCCCTTTTCATTGTCATGCCATTCCTTTAAACCTGTCATCTTTTGCTATTTTGCCTCTTGCCATCCATGCTGAAAATCCCTTTATGACTCAGACTTAGACTGTTACAGATATAGAGATTTTTATCCAATTTCAGTTCCTTCTGAAAGTGCACCTGAGTCATATCTACCATCTTCAATATCAAATGAAGCCAGCGTGAATAAATGTACTCTACTTCTTCCTCATTGCATTTAGAGAACGATTAGAGATCAAACTGACGGGCTAAGGGCAGTAAAATTCAACCTGGCAGTAATTTTAAGGTTCCTCTGGGCCTGGGTACTGTTTTAATCACAGTTTCTGAGGAGCTGCATTATAAATATTTAATGTGATTAAATTTAATGCCCAGACTCGTCAATTGAGCATCAGTTCAGAACTCATGTGTTTGTCCTTTTTTAAAAATTTAACAATAAAAGATGTTCAATGTGATGAGACAAACTGGAATTTTAACTTAATTCTGCTTTCAAACTTTGTAAAGGAGAGCAAACAGCCTTTTAATAGGTACAAAGGTATTTGAAGAGTGTGCTAATTTAGATTTCTG
Source organism: Etroplus canarensis (assembly GCA_015106775.1). NCBI lineage: Eukaryota > Metazoa > Chordata > Actinopteri > Cichliformes > Cichlidae > Etroplus > Etroplus canarensis. The sequence goes on along the minus strand of VUQH01029057.1, from coordinate 15,055 downwards.
TATTAACAATAAATCAGATGATAACACAGATTGACAGGCAGAAGGTTTAGCCACTAGCTCCCAAACTATGTGGAATATGAAGCAACTGGGAAGCCAGTTTGATATTATTTATTAAGTATTGCACCACATTAGAACACAAGACATCCCAAGACAATTAACATTGTGAAGTCAAGACTTTACATAAATAGAGAACTCGAACAATTTCCTTTGAACAAGCATTTCCCAGCAAACATGTCTGTGTGGGCTCACTAGGTGTGGCTGAGCTGTGGGACTGTGCAGGTTGGACAAAACCACACTCATCTCATGTTGATCCCACAGCAGTTTTGCCCTTTGGGGTCTTTATGTGTCAGGTATTCAGAGTGTGGGACCCAGAAAAGCAGCTGAACTCAGGCATAAAAGTCACACAGGTTTATTGGAGGGATTGGGAGCAGGGAGGCAAGTGAGAACAGGTCCTTTCTGGAAATGGAACCTGCCTGACCCACTCTCTGCCTCTTTGGTTGTCAAGTGTCCAAAGCAAAAGCGGAGGTCCTGGGAGGAGAGACACAGGAGGGAAAGGTAACGGGCAGACAAACAGAGGCACCAAAGCAGACTACTGGCAGACAGAGAAATGGACTGGCTTACTACTGAAACTGTGGCTATACTCTGGCGGCGTCTTCAGGCATCAGCAGTCACAGGTGTGTTGACTCCGCCCAGACCTTCACGCACCTGGAACTAAGCATAGAAATGAATCTGCCCCCAAACCCAAGAAAAGAGTGACAGAGAGAAAAATGAGAGAAAGATTTCAGACCCAGAGGACAGGGGACGACGACACTATGTGGATTTTCTGTGGGCAGCCCACTTTGGGCCTTCACATGAAGGCCCCACAGTAATTTTACCCTTTGGGGGCTCAGTGAGGGTTTTCTGTGGGGAGCCATTTGTGGGCTTACTCACAGAAAACCCTCGCTGAGCCCCCGCTGTGTTAACTCATGCAGTCCCCTCAGTAGTTTGGGGGTTCAGCGAGGGTTTTCTGAGTTCCATGTGGGGCAGCCGAAAATGTGGGCTGCCCCACAGCATCATAGTGTGGGGGCCACACATGCCCCATAATTCATGAAGCGAGACACAACTCAAACTGAGTGTTAAAGTTGATCTGAATACTCTGGACTGTACCTCCATAGCTCTGAACTAACATAAGCTTTAGTCCAGTCATGAATGACTTTAGCACTGCTACCAGGTGAGGTAAATGACATTGATTCTCTCATTGCAATGCAATCTTCTGCTGGGAAAACTTGGGTCCAAGCATTCATCTTATTGTTCCATTGACATGTACACATCAAAACCTGCTCTAGAAGCTCGAAACATAATAAAGAGCAGGGATGCATGATACAGATCTGGCCTCCAAACTCTCCCTATCCCTTTCTAATTGAGCATCTATTACGCCCAATTCCTGGTGCATGGAGGTGTCACCCCAATCCTCACAAGACCTAAAAGATTTGCATTCTAGTGCCAGCAACCTGTGTAGGCATCCTGTATCAGTATTGTACTACACAATTTTAGGCAGGTGGTTTAAATGTTGCAGCTGATCGGTTTAAAAGTTGAAATAAAACCACATGCTTGTTGCCCCCAACGCTGCCCAGATCAATCATAAATTTGTCCTTCAAAATTCAAACATTAGCATAACTAATTCAGGTCTCACCTTCAAGCAAAGCCTCTGTGAGCCATTTTCCCAAATGAGAGAACTTAAAATTAATGGTTAGCTTTAAGGTAACACGATGATGCAACGAACATGCAAGCACATAAAAACCATTTAAAAACGTGAGAAGCTTAAGGATTTATTTTGTCCGATGGAATGAAAAATGTAATTAAATCATTTTTTCCTTTTGAGCACAGTGCATTTGCCATTTTCAAAACAGAAACTTTTGCCATTACATAAAAGATTTCTGCAGATTACTTTTGAATAATGATCTATTGTCTAAGACAGCTTTGGTGCTCCTGTTGCTAGACTGTCGAGTCATCAGCCAGGTCCATCCGTCTGCAGACGTTTCATCCCTTAACCTGGAACATCCTCGGGGTGGTGGGACAGCAGAAGGTGATCAATCTTCTACCTCCGACAGTCAGGCTTCCAGCTACTATCGTCCCTGCGTAACCAAAACCAGCTTGATGCCCTTTCAGCTGCCACTGCCATGGTGTTGACTGCTCTCTTTCTCATCCTACCACTCATTTCCAAAGCTGCCATCAGTTTTCAACATGATGCTGCTGGGAAACCTCGTACACCCACTTCGACTGGGGAATTCCAAATCTGTCATCATGCTTGTCTACAGTCAGTCACCAGATCATCATACTTCACATGTTTGCATTTGTGGGCTTCCTGACATCGAGTCTCCCATGGTACAGTCAGCTCTATCACCACCAATTTCTTCATGTGCTGCAATATTAGTAGGACATCTGATCATTGGGTTGTCTCTGCTATTGGTGGTAACACTAGCTTCTTCCCAAGGCTGACTCTCAGTTCCCAATCTTTGACCATGCTCAGTATGCTGCCTCTGCGTTGTGTGGTGGTCCCAGTTGTCCGCTCTCCAACTTTGACAAAATTGATGAAGCGTGGCTGGTTTGGATGCTTGTGGTCCTCCTTCCGCTCTGTTTTTAGTGTGTGTGCAAGTGCTTTAAGAACCTGATTGTGTCTCCACCTATATAGATAATGTATACAAAATTTGGAAAGACTCAAGTTACATTTCAAGCAGCTTTAGATGTATTAATGAGGATTATCATGCTGTGTGGATGTGCTGGCTTTGCTGAAGGTGTACTTGTAAATCCTTCCTGTCTTTTTTTTAAAAGGAAATATTCAAATATAAAACTATTTTAGGTGCTGGTGTGTTCAAAAATATCGTTTTGTCTCATTAAGCACATCCTCCCTGTGGGATTTAAATAGTGCTCAATGACAGTGAGTAACCCAACATCCTTTTAAGGCTATCAAGTGGTAAATGTGCAGTCCTGCTGTCACATGTGCAATCAATACTTCCCCTAAATGCCCATTCAGAAGCGAGATGGAAAGGTCTTTCCTTTACTGTAACTATCTCCTGCGTCCCTTGGATATTTATCTGCTGCCAGCTTCAGTTTGCAGCCCATTCTGCTCACTGTCTGAGCTTACAGTATTGTCAGTGATACAGCAGGCCCCTAGACACACCAGGGCTTCAGTCAACACAGTGAATGAAAATGGGAAGGATTCTCTCAATGGGCCTGCTGAGTGTGACTTATATTTTAAGCTTTCCCTAATCTGCAGACTTAATTAAGTCTCATCAGGACATCAGAGCTCAAGAGTGCCTTGCACCGCATGAGAGGATCAGAGCGCAGACAGATGACAGAGATAAGTGCTCTCATTAGCCACCAAGATGATATTGACAAAAAACTGGCTGCTCCCTGCTAATGAAAACACTGCGGTCTGTCATTTGAATATCCAGCTGTGCAGTCTGAGTCAGATGTCAGAAGGTCAAGGGGTAACAATGGCAGGATTTGTGGCAGTCAATACGACGGTACCCACAATATTTATTATGGTCACGTGCCTACTGTTCACAGATATAGATAATGAAACAGCTGGTATTGTATTACTTTCACCCATCCAATGAAATAAATGTATATCACTCTGACTGTTACAGTATGCAATAACTGATTGGTCTTGTGTGTAGTATTACTAGAAATACATCAAATGACAATGTTAAGAAAATAAGAAAAAGGTAGGAGTGTTTTCATTTGTGTGCCTGATTAGATTAGATTAGATTAGATTACTTTATAGTCATTTCAACTACATATAAATACACAGTGAAATGATATAGCGTTCTCCCAGGACCCGGTGCCCCATACAAAGGTGGTGCCGGCCAGCCGGGGCCCGCCTCCGGCCCAGCACAACACCCCGCCAGCGATGTACTCTTCCCTGGCCACCGGCATCAGGCGACGCCGAGGACTGAAGTCCCGGTCCACACAGCAAGCCGAGATCGGAGCTCCCAGAAACCGTCCATCCAAACCATCAGCCCTGCGACGATACTCCCCCCGGAAACCAAAAACTTTGGTTCCCGGACGCTGACCGGCAGGTCATGAAAAAAACAACACAGCCGGATCGCCACTTAGCCTCATTCATGGATGGAGCTACAACGGCATCTGGTTGTCCTCGAACCTCCGACTTTCGAACACGAACACCACTGTCCCGGCGTCCACAACATCCGAACACCCAAATACCGGGTCAGAACATGGACAATCACAGGGGTACAAGCACCACCTTGGTTCTGGAGTGGCCACGTGCTACCGTCACGCCGCCATCTTGGCCCAAAAAAAAAAATGATGAAAGTTCACAGGTTCCATACGATTCACCTGGTTTAAAACAAACCTGCAACCCGCTTGCTCTACTCAGCACCAAATGTCTGGGATACTTAAATACCTAATCTACGGACATTTAACAGCTAAGGTGCAAGCTTTTCAAGTAGTTGGTGGAGATTATATGAGAGATTAAACAGAGTATTACCACTTACACTTGCCATGTGACCAAGATTTAGTAACTCATCAGGTTCATGAGCCTTCACAATTCACATGGTAATTTGTGAAGTACAGGAAGAAAGCCATTTGGTTCTTTGTCATTAGTTGGCTGCTTTGTGCAAACTAATGAGGATTTAAATACACTGAGAAGTCAAAGTGGCTTGTAAACGGTAATATCCAAGACAATTTAATCTTGTTTACCACCAAATGAAAGTGTTTGCATTCAGAAGTATTATGACTGCATGGTCAGTAGTAACCTTGGCCATAAAAAGCATGAAAATGTGAATGTTTGCAATATTTGTGATACTGTATATTCAAGCGCTATTAGCAGTAGATTGAAAATCTGCCACCACAATAGGAATATCAAATACAGGAATAGTAACAGTGGAATGTCGCAAATTGATCTTTAGGTTTTATACTCAGAAAAGCTGGACATTATACTGTCATGTTGGTAAGCCAGGTTATTGCTTTATTATCACCTGCCAGGACCTGATTTATGTACCATGGCCCTAGCTCTTGACCATTCCTAACAAAGCTTAAGGCATTATTATGCCTTAAATAAACCTAATGACAACATTTATGTATATATGGCAGAGGGACACATGCAAACATTCATTTTATGAACATTACAATCCAGACCAATACTCTTAGAAGTGCCACTGCTGCATATCATGAAATGTTGTCTTCTCTCTCCCATAATCTGTCTCTTTTTGCTCTCTTTTCTCTCTTCTCTCTCCCCTCACCCACAACCAGTTGAGACAGATGGCTGCCCTTACCTGAGCCTGGTTCTGCTGGAGGTCTCTTCCTGTTAAAAGGGAGTTCTTCCTTCCCACAGTCGCCAAGTGCTTGCTCATACAGGATCATCTGATTGTTGTGGTTTTCTCTCTAATACTGTAGGGTCTTTACCTTACAGTGTAAAGCACCTTGAGGTGACTTTTGTCATAAATTGGTGCTATATAAATTGAATGAAAGTGATTTTTGTGAAAATCTACGTGTGCCTGTAAAATGACAAATCAATGGAATGGTGCTTATATAGTGCTTTTCTACTCTGAGTATTCAAAGTGGTTTTTACTACAAACCTCATTCACTCATTAACACACATTCATACAGCTCTTTATTCAGTGTCTTTAAGTATATTTAACTATTACACAAACATTCACACTCTGATGGATGCCTCGGAAGCAATCTGGGGTTCAGTGTCTTGCCCAAGGACACTTCAGCATGTAGACCGGAGAAGCCAGGGATCAAGCCAGCCTTCCTGTTGAAAGACAACCCTTTCTACCTCCTTTGCCACAGACCCCCAAATACGACCCAAATCTTGATCAGTTTGGTTGAAGACCCATTAGGTGATGGTCGTGTGCAAATTTCTCTAGAATCTGACCACTACTCTTGGGGAAGTATCCATTCTTTGTGAATTGCAGACTGACCGACAGATGGAGATGGACAATGGATGTCCTCCCCCATGGCATTAGCTCATCAGTCTTTTGGCTGGGTAAGCTAAAAATGTAGCCAACTTGTTTGCGTTGGTTAGTGATACAGAAAAGTAACAAATGAACAAAAACACACAGCCCTTAAATTGTACAACCATCTTAACTGTCCTCTCACACCAAAAAGGTGGCAAAGAAAGAAAAGGATTCAAGTAAGGTTTTAAACAACTTTATTAAGAAAAAAAATGAAAACTTAAAACATAAATATTTTTCATAGTTCATGTATGAGTGCTTTGTTTTAGATAATTTCTTGGAGTTGGCAGGAACTAACAGAGCCATGAAAAATTAATAATAAAATCTGGCTGGGTTTGGTGAATGCCAGGAGAATATTACCTGCCTCACTACACTGCACCAAATATAAAGTTTGGCAGAGGGGAGATGACATTATGGGTTGGCCTAAGCACCTTAGTTTCAGTGAAGGAAAATCCTAATGCTTCAGCTTACTGACCTGACCTGGGTTTGAACCCCAGGACCCTCTTGCCATGAGTCAGTGGTGTTAACCATTGAGCTGGCATGCTGCCAAACAATTCAGCAAGACATTTTGGACAATTCAACCCAGCAAACATTTCAATGTTGAATACATGTCTACTGAGCTACTTCTTTACTCACTTTGAACTTCACTTGCACTGAAATCAGGGACAATGCAGTGACAATTCAGTCTGTTGCATTAAGTTAAACAAATGAGATGGAATTTAAATGTGCATAATCATTAATTGCTCAAAATTTTTTACAAATTCTAATTATTTTAGCTGCTGTAGTCTATGTACAGAGAGAAGAAACTGTGTGGATGTGTCTTCACAACCACGCACTAACCAGATTAACACACATTTAATTCCTTAGTTGAAATAATCTGATCTCCATTTTTTATACTATGTAGAAGCTGGTCTGACTCGACCTCTTTCCTCCGTTGAAACTTCCAGCATCCAACTGTTTGCAGGTCAGTTTTTGAGGTTGCACCACAACCAGTTTTGACCAGGTGTCATGGTTTCAACCATATTTGCTGGGTATGCTTCCAACTTTGTGGAAACATTTTGGGGAAGGTCCTTTTCAGTTCCAGCGAGGCTGTCCCCCAGGGCATAAGTCCATAAAGGGATGGTGGGATGAATTTGGTGTGGAAGAACTTGACTGGCCCACACAGAGCCCTGACCTCAACCCCACTGAAGACCTTTGGGTTTAACAAGAATGGAGAGTGCAAGTTGGGCCCGCTTGTCCAACATAAGTGTTTAACTTCACAAATGCTCTTCCCAGAAGAATGGAAACTGCTATAGCTGCAAAGGGGGTTCCAACTCCTTAATAACGCCTATGTATTGGTGAATGGGATGTCATAAAAGTTCACTGAGATGTACTGTGTAGGTGGCACAATAGTTTAGTCCACATAGTGTGGCTTATGTCTATCGCCACCAAAAATACAGAGGTTAAGAAACCAGGAGAACCATCACAGTTAAAACTAGATACCTGTATAGCTATAACATCTTAAATGTTGAGTTAACAGGGGTGTCAGTGGATTTGTTACTTTCAGACAGAGCAAGGCTTACCCTTTTATAGTTTCTAGTCTCTAATCTTGCTGGGTGTAGTTTTATATTTAACAGATGATTATTAAAGAGTGATTTGAATCTTCTCATCTAACTCTCTGTGTGAAAGCAAATAGGCATATACCCAAACTGAACTACTGCATCAAGCAAATATTTATGCTTGTTTCAGATTAAAAATTTAAACCAGCTTCATTTTAGCAGGAAAACAAACCCATTACACTGTATTTCAGGGCAAGTGAATGCAAGAAATAAATTTACTCAACTGCTTACTAGAAGGCTTGAAATGAATAGGCTGACACCAAAAAATCCAATTACTCGCCCTCAGCCAATTTGTCAAACAAGACCCCTTACCACTGCAAGTACATGACATGCCCTTTACATTGTGATATTAAACTAGTGCGGATGCAGATGGGCTCCACTTGTAAAGAAGTCATTTTCACATGCAGTCATCTTCTGATGTGAATCTGTGTGTCAAATCCCTATTTAATAAGCAGTTCTACGCATTCAAGATCAGAACAAAACAAGTCAGCTTTTGTTAATGCTTCCCATAACTCAAGGAGGCCTCTTTTCATAAGGTTATCAAGATGACATTGAATTTAGACAATTTTGCTTCCAAGCTTTACAGGGAGCTTTCAAGGGAGGCATGCATAGCTCACTGTGTCTCTTGTGCTTTTGTTCTGTCAGCGTGCCTAGTAATGGGGTTATAAGGTTGCATTGCTGGGTGCAATCTGCTAGATGAAATATAATGACATCCTATGGAGGCTTCCTGAAACACAGCAAATCCCTTTTCATACTGTGCATCAGTTGTATGTCATACTGATCAGATTTTTTTTTCTTGAAATTTGGAGATGCTCGTTTAAAAGGTCCTTTGGGAGTCTGATTTACTTTTGCTGGAGTTGTTTACGTCAGTCAGGATATGTCCTTCAGCCCCTGAAAAAGGTTGTTAAGATCGTAGTTTCAGGTCTCATGTGGGAGCTCTAAAGGAGCTGCTTTAAGGTCAGTGACCTGGATTTGTAAACAGTGATGTGAGCCTTGGCATAAGGAGAATTCAGATTTCCAGCTCTCTGTCTCTGCAAGACTGTCACTGTTGGGACCGTGAGATGCTGAGTGATTCTGGCATTGTGCTGAGAAATATAAAAATTTATGTTTTTATGGCACGTAATGCATTCTGTTTATGACACAGTGTCGTCTATTCGAGAGTGTCACTCACTGTTGCCAAAAGCCTTTTCAGAGGTGTTACAAAAGCAAGCAGGATGAGGCTATGACCACATAAGCATTTCAACAAATACAGTATACGGAATATACACTGTACAAAGCGTGCTGTGAATCAGAAATTTTAATTTACATTGCTTCCCGTGACAGCTCGTATGAATATTTTCTCATGTGGGTATGTGAGTGAGCACAGCTGTGTGAACTTCACTGAGTCAGTCTGTGCGTCTGTGTTTGGTGAGCAACAGAATGTGTAGAAGGCTGAGCCATCGGCAGGCATGGGGAGGGAGCGGGAGCGATACGCCAGGGCTGTGCAGGTTTTTTCCCCATTTGAACATTAAAGAAAGAAGGCAGAAGTGCACGGAGCTGACGCACAGCTGGGCGTGACAGGAGGAAGTACAGTGGCGGGTTCCAGCACGGTGCCAGACACACCAAAACAATGGATGTCAGGGACGCCACTTCCCACAGCAGAGACACCCTCTGGGATTCCTGCGTTGGTCCAGGTGGGGTGGTCGACAGATAGAGTAAAGTTGAAAATAGCTTACGCCCCAATCTGCTAATGGGAGAAGCGGCTGAGCTGAGATAAGGGGACAGGACATTGACGAACTCAAGTGCATAGTAGGGCAACCAGCTAACAGCAAAAACCAGAGTTGAAGCAATGAGAAGGGCAGTAGCTTTCTTGTTGCGTTTGTCTGCAGCCAGTGTCCCCCTGCATCTGTGGAGGTGGGAGATGATAAGGCCGCAGTTAAGAGCGATGCAGAAAAGAGGCGCCACGTAGTAAATCAGGAAGGCGGGAACCAGGAAGTAGAGCCACTCGTTTCTTCCAACTGACCACGTGCAACCACCGTTAAAGTCGATGTAGGTGACCTTCGGTAATGCCATGGTTATTGAAACCAGCCAAATGGCTACCACAGCACTTAACCTGTGGGAGAGAGAGGAGAGAAAATGAATGAGACACTTGATGGTACAAACTCATTTAGAACACTGGATTTGTCTAGTAAGTAATCCTTGACTTAAGCTGACATGTATTAATCATAAATATCTAAAGTAACTTCTAAAATGTAACAGTGGTTTATCAGAGTGTAACTGCAAACTGCATCTGCACAAGCCTGCTATTATGAGAGATTGAACACTACACACACACACCTTGTTTTTCTTCTTCTTTCGGCTGCTCCGGTTAGGGGAGGCTCATCTGCCTCCATCTCACCCTGTCCCTTACATCCTCTTCCCTCACACCAACCCTCTGCATGTCCTCCTTCACTACATCCATCAACCTTCTCTGAGGTCTTCCTCTTCTCCTCCTGCCTGGCAGCTCCATCTTCAACATCCTTTGTCCAATATATACACTGTCCCTCCTCTGAACATGTCCAAACTTCTCAGCCTGAGCTGTCCCTCTGATGGACTCATTTCTAATCCTGTCCATCCTGGTCAGTACCAGTAAAAATCTCAGCATCTTCAATTCTGCCGTCTCCAGCTCCACCTCCTGTCTTTTGGTCAGTGCCACCATCACGCGTGTGTGTGTGTGTGTGTGTGTGTGTGTGTGAAGTGCATTTTATTTTAGAGCTGCAACAAGAAGAAAGCTGCACACGGGCGACAAACTTCCTAATAATTCCTGTAGAGTTAAACTGGAATGTCATAAAAACTGCTGTAGCTGTAATGTGTAGGTGGCCCAATACCTTTGTTCATGTAGTGTATCGGCTTCTTAGTTTTGAGCAATAGAATTGCTATGCAGAAGAATTTAGCTGCAGAAGGAGGATCATCTCCATATTATTTCTTTGGAATGAGATGTCATCAAAGCTCCTGTAACTGTAATGTGTAGCTGGCCCAATGCTTTTGTCATATAGTGTATTTAAAAAATAACACTTGATGCCTCTAGCGGTCATACCAGCCATCCCCAGGCTTCATAGGCACACTGAAATCAGTGGCTTTACTACATAAATATTAAATGAATAATAAGGAAAGATTGTACACACACAAATCTCTGTTCTATACATGCCACCTTACGTTGTCTCATCTCTGCTGCACACTCACACTTTTGACAGATTTGCAGGTGGTCTTGTCCATGGTGCAACAATATGATACCTCAACACCGACAATGTCGCCAGGCTGAAGATCTCCACTCCTGCTGTCACTGAAGTTGTGAATCCAAGGAGGACGCAGGTCCCACCACCAAGCTGCCAGTTCTGGAAACTGGCACTCAGAAGTACACAGGGCAGGGTGAGCAGGGCGCCCAGGTCAGCCAGGCTGAGGTTTAGGAGCAGGATGGAGCTCGGCTTGGAGCGACTGCGGGGGTTCCTCACCAGCACCAGCCACAGCAGAAGATGACCTCCAACCCCCACCAGGAGAGAGACGAGGCTGACCATTGGCAGCACCACAGAGAAGGAGATGGTGGTGTTGGTGGAAACCACGTTAAAGAGGAGGTTGACGATGGCAGGCATGGCTCTGACACATCTGGCAGTAAAATGATACCACTGTGATAAAAGACAGATGCAGGATAGTCTAGCATTTTGGAGGAAAGAAAAATAAGGTGAAGCATGATGATTTGAAAACAACAAGCTGGGGCAATTACGCAAAACAGCATTGTGGATGAGGAGGAAATGGCTGAGCAAATGTGAGGAGACAGGTGAAGAATTGCTTTGAATCCGCAGTAGTCCAAAGCAGGCATTTAGAGATGACGCAGGGCAATGATGCTTTTGAAAACTCATTTTAATCACCTATAGCCTCCTATGTTTTATTCGTATTCATAATAGGACTTGCCTCTCCCAAATCACTTGCATTTCAGAGCTCACCAGGCCCTTCCTGAGAATGACAAGCCTGATGATTCAGACGAAATGGTCCGTCTCTCGAGAGACACAAGTAACAAACAATCAGGATGACATCAGCAAGTCGACTTCATCACAAAACAAACGAGACAACTCAGATGCGGCACGCAGACAGCGGGAGGAGGATTGCTCCCAGGGGGATAAACAACACACACAAACGAGTTACGAGGGAGAAAATGCGCAGACTTTGGTGAGGAACCAGAGTGGAGCCCTGTATGTAAACAAACCACTTATCCCCACAAGTAAACAAGCCACTCACTTGATGTTTAAGAGAGGACTTGGCTACATGCACACTGACGTTTGGGGAGGTTTCTGAATACTTGATTTTACATCAGTATTTAAGCACAGACTCCGACATCTGTTTAAACAAACACATGAACAGGAAAGTATCGCTAAATGTCATCAGCATTACTCATGATTACATGAATTGATTCAGCTGCTCTCCACTGCATCCCACCAGAGCATCCTGAAGAAAACTTTGAAGAAGGATCCAAATAAAGACTTTTTAAAACACGCCAGGAGCGTTCTGGATGTGAGTCAAAAGCACTTTACTGACGTCATTTAAATTGGGTCGCTCACATTCATTGTTGAGTTACTTTGACCCAATTTTTAAACTTCATTAACTTCTACATATGACTGGAGCTAGGTAGCATTGTGTGGCAGTCAAAGCAACTACAGATCAATAAAGCAATAGGAACACTTTGTAAAATGTATAACCCAAATATGTAGATTCATAATACAATTTCCATACCCGGGTTAAAAACTGGCTCTGGTGCCGTCAGCCAACATGGTACTGGTGGAACCTACGCTACTGTAGGCTGAAGACAAAGGAGGAGGAGGAGGGGGACAGCGTGTTAGGAGGCAGAGAGAGAGAAGGAAGGTTAGGAGCATGGAGGTGAGAGTAGAGACTTTAAATGTAGGGACTATGATGGATGTAGTGGAGGACATACAGAGGGGTGGAGTGACAGAAGAGGATGCAAGGGATAGGGTGAGATGGAGGCAGATGATCCCCTATGGCGATCCCTCACAGGAGCAGCTGAAAAAATAAGAAGGTGAATGGAACTGAGAAAGCAAGTAATTGAGGGGCAACCTCCCGAGCTTAAAAATATTAGTTCCTCTGGTGCCACATGAGGCTGGTTCCAGAAAGGAGTCAATCTCCATAGACTCCAATGTTAGAACAGAAAACTTTGCAGCGATAACAGGCATGTTTAAAGCATGGTACAAACGTGGTTTGGTGTCTGTGTATAGTTTCTCCCCACATAACAGCTCTGGGATTTTTTTTCTCTAATTTATCCACACTGATAATTGAATTTGGGGCGTGGCCTTATTGATTGACAGGTGTCCTGACACAGGCAGCTGTAAGTCTGCTAGGCCTCATCTACAATTTAATCATTAAACATGACCCCTTCATTTTGTGTGTGTGCTGTTGGTGCTTTTTGGAGCATTTTTAATGGATTTTCTTGATGATATTATTGCTTAATGTGTGGTACAGACCATCCAAGAAATTTGTGCTTCAGTTTTGATGAGTTAAATTCTTGTGATCTATTAGTCCGTTACATAGAACTAATGAGAAAATACACTATATGAACAAAAGTACTGGGTCATCAACACATTGCACCTATATTAATATGGAGTTGATTCCCACTTGTGCAGCTATGACAGCTTCCACTCTTCTGGGAGTGTGTCTGTGGGAATTTTTGCCCATTCATCCAAAAGAGCATTTGCGAGGTCAGATACTGATTTTGGATGAGAGGTCTATGCTCACAGTTTCCATTCTAGTTCACCCCAAAGGTATTTTATGGAGCCAAAGTCAGGGCTCTGAGCAGGCCAGTCAAGTTCTTCCACACCAAACTTACTAAACCATGCCTATACAGACCCCACTTTGTGCACTGGTACACAGTCATGCTGGAGTAGAAAAGGGTCTTCCCTAAACTGTTCCCAAAAAGTTGGAAGCATAGAATTGTCCAAAATATCTTGGTAATCTAAAGCATTCAGTTTCCCTTCACTTGAACTATGGCAGCTACTGAGTCAGCAGAGCCCCCAGTGACTTTTATAGTATGCACTATGTGCCTCAGCACTCAGCAACCCACTCTGCTACTTTTCGTTTCCTTCCGCTTTGTGACAGTTGATTGTGGAACATCTAGGAGGAAATACATTTCATGAACTGACTTGCTGCAACGGTGGCAGTACTACCCGTGGATCCTGTGAGGTCTTTAGACTGACGCTTTCACAAATGTCTGTAAAGGGAGACTGCATGGCTAGGTCCTGTGTCAGTGGGACTGAATGAAACACTTGAATTCAGTGATAAATAATTGTACCCCAGTACATTTATCAGTATAGTGTATGTGCGTCTGCGTGTTGCAGCTGTATATTTTAGGCATTTCAGCTCACTAACGAAGCTTGCAAGCATCAGCTGATAAATTACCCTCCACACTTCCATCCACAGATCTGACTAAAAAAAAAATTAATAGTTACGTTTCAAAATGCAAAACTAATGATTGGCGTCATGTTGGCTTGTACTGTACTGTCTATGTGTACGATCTATACACAACTTACCAACCGTAAAGAAGATAAAGCAGAGTGTACCTCACTTTATTGTTTACTCTAAATGGGAACTGTATGCTGTATTTATTAAAAGGACTTGAAAGTAGTCCTTCATTACTCAATAGTATACTTTGTTCCCCCTGCTGACCATTAAAATAATGCAGGTTTCAGGCACTTTGCTTATTTGTTTATAAAACTTTCAGTCTCTATGGGACTCACCTGTTCAAGACTCCTGCTTGGGACTAAATGTTATAGACTGCTCCTTTTACATAGTAAAAGCAAACCCATATTTCACCAGTTAAATACTACAAAAAGAGTAGCAGTAGTATGAGGTTCATTAGCATTAACACTCATTTAAAACAGCTTTAACATTGTGGGAAGGGAGTGAACAGTGAACAGTGAGGTGTACATAATTACCCTGCTAATCTCTTGCGCTTTGCTTGGCAATTTGATTTCAGTGGGATGCAGGAATCTGGAAAAGCTGGCAGTGTCAGATACACTCACCAGCCACTTCACTACAGTAGATACACCTTGCTAGGACCATGGCGGACTCCCTTTTGCGTTCAGAGCCTTCAAGGCATAAATTCAGCAAAGAGCTGGACACATTCCTTAAAGATTTTGGGCCATTAGATTAGATCAGATTAGATTAGATTAGATTACTTTATTGTCATTTCAACTACATATAAATCTTCTTCTTCTTCTTCTTTCGGCTGTTCCCGTTAGGGGTCGCCACAGCGGATCATCTGCCTCCATCTCACTCTATCCCTTGCATCCTCTTCCCTCACACCAACCCTCTGCATGTCCTCCTTCACTACATCCATCAATCTTCTCTGTGGTCTTCCTCTTCTCCTCCTGCCTGGCAGCTCCATCCTCAGCATCCTTTGTCCAATATATCCACTATCCCTCCTCTCAACATGTCCAAACCATCTCAGCCTTGCCTCTCTGACTTTGTCTCCAAACT
>VUQH01029053.1:4086-15966 GCA_015106775.1 Etroplus canarensis | reverse complement strand
TCACCTCTTTCCCCCTCAACCCCCCCACTTTTTTTTTTTTTTCCCTCTTATTTTCGTCTGAGCTTTCAACACTTTCAGCTCCCCAGGCAGCCACATGGCGAAGTTATCACCGGCAGAAAAATAAGACACGGCATTGTCTTTAGCAGAACAACATCAAGAATTCACTTCTGTAGATGCATGTAAATATCAGTTTATCACTACCATAGTTTACAGGATTACAGCACGCTGCTAAGTCTATGGCTGTGGTTGATTGGTTGTCCCTACTTCACAGTCGTCGTATCATCAGTGCAGCATTTTCTAAAGGAATTGAGCCAAATTTTGGGTTCAGATTTAAGGGATGAGGGATATTATGATGGCTAACTGGGATGTATGCAAGGGGAAAATAGTTTTTTAGCTCATTCGGCCCTAGGACAGATGACCTAATACCATGGCAAGGCGTCCGTCTGTCCACATTTCACAAGAATCGCTTCTTCTCCTACAGTATTGATCAGATTGTTTGTGTAAATGTTTGTATTTTTGCATTGCATTTTAGTGACACGCACAATGGGGCATCACTGAAGTTGTGCTCAAGGTCACGGTCATATTCTTTATTTTACAGGTACTTTTTATTTTCACAAGAATTTCTGCTCCTCCTACAATGTTAATCAGATTTTAGTGAAACTTGCACACAGTGGTCACCTAATGGGTCTTCACCAAAAGTGTAGTTAAGGTCATATGTGTGACTTTATGGGCACTTTTGCATTTTCACAAGAATCTCTACTCTTAAGAGTATTGGTACGGATTGCAGTGTTTATAAAATGAATGTTTACACGTGCCCGTCTGCCAAATCCCATAAAAATCCTGACCCATTTTTCCTTAGGGACTTGATAAGTTTAGGTCAAACATGAAGCTTTAAAAGAAAGATTGTAAAACATTTAAAGTGTTTGTTACACACGTGTCACCATGGGGTCTTATGGGAAATGCATAAATGCCATCATGAGGTTTAATTTTAGCATAATAATGTTTAGGTGAAAAATAGGGTCGTGGTGTACGTTGGGAAATAACCTAGTTCGACAACATAATCATCATAACTTTTTATTTTCACAAGCAGAAAATGTCAAAGTCCATTTGCAATGTTCCCTCTAATGCCACTCCTATGGTCATTTTGTGCATTAGGAATGTGTAGGCTTGGCCTTCCTATCATCATTATGCTAATGTCATTAATATGGTCAATGCTATGACATGCTGATGCGTTCCCATGTAATACTGTGCAGAAGTCTTAAGCCACCCCTCCTTTCTTTATATACTATCCAAAAATTAAAGGAACGTTTTGAAAACACATCAGATCTCAATGGGAAAAAATCATACTGGATATCTATACTAATATGGACTGGGTAATGTGTTAGGAATGAAAGGAAGTCACATCATTTAATGGAAATGAAAATGATCAACCTGCAGAGGACTGAATTCAAAGACACATCAGAAAATCAAAATTAAAAATTGATGGGGCAGGGTAGTCTATATTTCCAAAATTTCATTGCAGCAACTCAGAATAGTACTCAGCAGTTTGTATTGCCCCCATGTCCTTGTATGCATGCCTGACAATGTTGGGACATGGTCCTAATGAGACGACAGATGGTGTCATAGGGGATCCTGTTACTGTTAAGCTTTTTTCTCCAATGTTTTAGGGTCTTTATCTCGTGGTATAAAGCGCCTTGACGTGACTGTTGTGAATTGTTGCAATATAAAAATGGTTTATGGTTAATTTTTTTTGTTTGATCCATCTTCATATTTTCTGTATTCATTTAACATTGTGGCACTGCATTTGGCAGCTCGATGTCCACTAAAAACTGTTGCACAACTTCTTTTATGCAACATATTGAAATCTTTGTTCAAGTCAACTGGAATACTAGTGTGCACAGAAACTCACTGGAACATGCTACTTACAGTGCCTGGAGCTCACAAGGCAGACAGATTTTTATAAAACTTTCACTACTTTCTCACCCCAAGGCCTCATCTCTCGCCTCTTCTCTTTTTCTTTGAGCAATTAAAGGAGTTAGCCTTGCGAGAAGGCTGTTGAGCAGCAGTTCGTTCGTATGTCTCGCCAGACAATAACCGCTCTCTCTGTCACTTTGGCGGAGGCGCAATGCACAGTCGGCCCAGACAAAAGGAGGGAAAAGACAAAGTGAGAGAAAGCACTGGAAGTTTGTATCAACAGAGAAATGTGCCCATAACGCGCTCATCATCATATCTGATGCAGACAGAATCATTCTCAAGCCTAAGATGCGGAAGGAAGGGGTGTGTGCGCTGGCCCGCCCGCACACCCCCTAATAACTGATTCCGATCACCGCCCCACCATTGTCTTGTAGATGCCTCTCGAGAAATAAAGCAGGAAAGATAAAAAATGATGGCAGAGAGAGAGAGGAATCCTAATTAATTGTGATGAATATGCAGATTGGGTTGAATCCTCAGGATAGCCGACTCTTTTCACCACGATCTGCTTCAATATTTAGACAGAGCTTAGGGACAAAGACAAGTCTACACCAAGAATACAATCAGCCCCAATTTAACTTCGCTGCTAGTCCTCGGACTTTTGTGTGTGAGAGTTTGTGTACACACCTTCTGTCTTTTTGACGGTCGTCCGTCTGTCTCCTCTGCTCCTCTGACTCCGCTGCAAAAATGTACACCATATAAAATCTCCAAACCCATCCCTGAATCTTTTCAGGTTTTGCTGTGTGGTGCTTTAGTTTAAACCAGTGCAACATCTTTGTTTCGGATTTTTACTGGTAAAACACATTGTTTTTCTTTCCTTGCTTTCTGTATGTGGCATCCCACTGGTGCTTTTTGACAAAATATGTCTGATGATTCTTTAGCAGCCGCAAGCACACAGCAGGGGCAGAATCATTTAAACAAGATTAATTTTTCTGTCACAAACAGAAGTTGGGATGATGTCCAAAACAAATTGGTTTGTCTCCAGAAGTTTCTTGAGGGCAGATTCTTGAAAATAATCTGCACTCAGACTCTATATGACTCTATATGAAGAGCACTTCCTTTCCTTTCTCTGCTGTGGTTTATTAACAAGAGCATAAAAAAAAAACCCTACCGCAACTTGTGCTCAACTTTCTGTGTGTCTGCTGGGTGAAGAACTTTGTGGTAACATTTTGGGGAAGGCCCTTTCCTGTTCCAGCATGACTGTGGCCCAGTGCACAAAGCAAGGTTCATAAAGGCATGGTTGGAGGAGTTTGGTGTGGAAGAACTTGACTGGTCCTCACAGAGCCCTGACTTTGAACCCACCCAACACCCTTGGAATGAACTAGAATGGAGATTGCAAGTTAGGCCTTCTCATTTAACATCAGTATCTGACTTCACAAATGTTCTTCTGGATGAATCGGCAAAAATGCCCACAGACATGCTCCGGAATCTTGTAGAAAGGCTTTCTGGAAGAGTGGAAGCTGTTATGGCTGTAAAAAGGGGGACCAACTCCATATTAATGCCTATGGACTTATAATGGGAGGTCATAAAGGCTCCCTTAAGCGTAATGTCTAGGTGGTCCTATGCATTATTGTGCACCACTCAGTTAAACAAGAACGGTCAAGATTAAACACAATTTCATGGACTTATTAAAAACCAGACTAAATAATATTGTTTTTGTTCAAAGCCATTTGAAGCCATCACTCACTGCACCTCATTGCAGGTTATCATTCACCTGCGTACAGTCTTACCATGCCAGAATTCTGTACAGTATAAATCAACACCTTATTATTATCATCTTTATTACTGTTATTATTATTATTTTTTTTAACTTATTTCCTCACCTCACCCTTGTCCTTGTTTATGTCTGGAGACAAATTCCTTGTAATGTGTTGACATACTTGGCCAATAAATCTGATTTTGATTCTGATTCTGATGTTCTAAATGTGGACACACATTGCTCTTGTTGTTTTTTTCCCCACACAATGATACAATAGTGTGCAAAAGTGTCAAACTGGCCCTCATTTCTTTATATTTTGCTTCCAAGAAGCCACTTTCTTGTCATTTTTTCAGTGGTCTCCAGGCTTTCTGAAGATGACCTGACCATTTTCAGGGGAATGTTTTGTGTGTGTGTGTGTGTGTGTCTGTGCATTTTTTTTAAGCCAGCTAACACCGATCTATGAATTATTCAAGCAGAAAAAGGCACCTAACACAAAGGATGAACCAGTGTTGTTTCTACGCATAACAGACAACTTAGCAAAGAACCAATTTTAAATTGTATGTTTTGACACATTGTTATTAGCAGCCTTTTGTAAAAACACATGACTTTTTCCATTTCTTTAGTTGTATCTATGAAAAATTCCATAAATTACACAGTTTCACTGGTGTGAAATATGATTTTTGCACCTACAAGGTGATTCCCTGAAGACCTATTAGCTGAAAACTTGGCATATCTTGGCATGGTGTGTAGTATGTCCTTAAAAAATTGAGGAAACTGGACAAGTGAAGGACAAAAGAACATATGGCAGGCCTAAAAACTATCTACAACAGATGAACAGTATCTGAAAATCATATTCTTAAGAAATAGGGAAAAAATCCAGAAAAGACCTGACACGGGACCTAAGAGATTCATGTGGTCCTTGAGCTCAGCTGTCTACTGTTCACTGAAGCCTCATCAGAAATGGTCTCAATGGAAGGGCGGCTGTCAAGAAGCCATCCTTAAGGAAGGGAAACTGGGAGAAAAGACTGAGGTGTGCCAAATTACACAAGAACTGGACAGAAAATCAGTGGCAACAAGTCTTAAGGAATGACCTCAACATTACTGAAGCAGTGTGGGATCATCT
Organism: Etroplus canarensis; assembly: GCA_015106775.1. Taxonomy (NCBI): domain Eukaryota; kingdom Metazoa; phylum Chordata; class Actinopteri; order Cichliformes; family Cichlidae; genus Etroplus; species Etroplus canarensis. The sequence goes on along the minus strand of VUQH01029053.1, from coordinate 11,173 downwards.
TGACAGAGAATGGAACAAAAGGCAGCCAACATCTAAAGAAGAGCTTTGGAATGTCCTTCAAGGAACCTGCAGATCTATTCCTGAAGATTACTTAAAGAAATGACAACAAAGCTTCTCTAAGAGGTGTCAGACTGTTGAAGAATAAAGGTAGTCAGACAAATATTAACTTTCAACTTTGTTAGAATTGTAAAAACTGTTTTTACCTTTCCCTGTATTTCCATTCATGTTTGGACATGTTTCAGTAAATTGTTGCGCCTATTTCCTATTTTTCTAGTAAAATATAAGGACCTATAGGGGGTGGCTCAAAACATTTTGCAGAGTACTGTCATTGTATTTTGAGTTTCTAGATTTAAAAAAAAACTTACAAACTGTGCTAATTTTCCAAGATGTCACCTGACCCACTTTCCACTGATAGAGAGGGGACAATCTGCGGTCGTTTTCTGGTCCCAACCAGTGAGGACAGCAACATTCAATCATGTACTGGACTAACTGCACACATTTCTTGTCAGGGGATCGCCAAAGTTAATAAAATTCAGTTTGTAGAGGACATGAACTTTAATAAAAGTTGTTAAGATTGTTCTGTTATTTTTTACGCTGTGGTTATAAGAACTGAAAATATAGTTCTAAACTATTTTTCATATGTCTTTTCAGAATTATTGTCAGTCACACCGTAATAAATGACAGCTGCAGTATCATTTTTTGTAATGATTTCCATCCATTTAATGTTTCTTTTCCATTTTGGTTTAAAAGACAAGCTCAGAAAACTGTTAAGCTTTGCTGAACGGGCTTGCACACTTTCATTGGGCACAGAAAACAAATTCAGACTTCCAGTTTACTTGGTAATCATGAATTAGTAACCCATATTTACACTTGAAGTTGGCATATTAACAAAAGGACTGTGCTAATGTTTTACTTTCCGACAGCCTTTTCAAGTCACTTTCAAATGTGTCCGAGCTGAGATGACACAAGGATCCTGCTGAGCGTCTGCTCAAGTTTCAGGATCACTGCATCTTCTTTCTTTTTACCGACGCAGTTCCTCACCATCACTTTGATTGCATCCTCGAATCAAAACCCTGTGTAGCTGATAGGAAACCTAAAGGCTTAAGTCTTCTGGCACCAGTGATCCATAAAAAAGAGTAACTTAGAAACAGTTAATGAAATGTCTTTTTTGATTTGTCTTTGATTTATGAGAAGGAGGTCCTAGTTTTTATTGTTTTTTTTAATGAACGCCTCTAATAAAAAAAGGAAAAGTAATATGTGAGGAATGAAGACTGTTAAAAATATTTTAAGGAATGTCAAAAATGGACAGAATCTTCAGTCTGTCTGAAAGCTCCTTCACTGCTGACCATTACAGAGGGAGATGAAAAGCTGAGGAAAGAAGAGTTCACAGAAAAAGTCTTTGAGGTGAGCTCAGGACCCAGACTCAACCTTTCCTCCTTTCATCAGCTACTTCTATTTTTCCCTTTTCCTTCAGCTCCTTTAGGTTTTCCCCTTTATCTTTCCGCTCTCCAGCCAAGACAGAGTGACTTCATCGCGACAAATGTGATGAGATATCTTTGTGTGCGCATGGATAGATTCTGTGTGTACTTGCACTTGCGCGTGATTGCAGTAAAGGGTGAGTCATTTTAATGTCTGGAGGCCGTGTTGTGATCTCTGAACCACAGGCTGGCCAACAAGAGGCAGCCAAACAGTTGGTCATCTGGTGTGGGCTGAGATATTGCAGCCTGGGTGTAAAACTGTGTGTGTTTGTGCGAGTGAGAGACACGCAGAGCCACAAGTGAGATTGCTTAGACCAGCCACCTGTGTGCAGAAAGCACTGGGAGTTATGGATTCCATTCTAGGGTTGATGATAAGAAAAGTTAAGTTTGAAGTATGGATGAACTACAGACGCACTGCAGTCATTTTACACTTGTAAGTGTGGTGATCGTTTATTGGAAGTTCAAAGACACATAATGAGGTACGCAACCTGCTCTGAGCAGTTGCTCGAAGGACCTGGAAGGATTTTTGTGCACTCAAAGATATGAGCTGGTTCTCCAGGACTGTGAGAGTTCACTGATGTTAATTAGCTTCAGTCTACCAAGAGTTTCTTGCATCTGTTGCCAGCTAATTTAAACTTGCACAGAAAAGTGGAAAGAGCTGGTTTGGCAATAAGAAAAACTAATCCAGTTGTACAACAAGCTACTTCTGATTTTTGGAAGTATCATCAAGCATTCATTACATGGTGTCACCATGTAATGTTCATTTAGCACGTCTGCATATGCATCAAGCATGGCAGCAACAATATAGAAATAACATGGATAGAAACTGGGCTAGTATTCACTGAGGTATGGATGAGATAAGTTGCTGGACAACAGCAAAGCTTAAAGTTGGCATTATTTGTATCAAAGGTTGGCGTGCACTCACCAGCCACTTCATTAAGTATACCCGTTCAACTAAAGCAAATATTTGTCGATCAAACAAATGATAGTGACTCGATGTATTTAGGCACGTAGGCATGGTCAAGATGACTTGCTGAAGTGTAAACTGAGCACCAGGATGGACAAGAAAGGTGATTTATGTGACTTGGTATGTGTTTTGGTGCCACAGAGGCAGATCTGAGTATTTCAGAAACTGCTCGTCTACTGAGGTCTACCAGCCATCTCTTGGATTTACAAAGAATGGTCCAAAAAAGACAAAATATCTTCTGACCTGTGTCTTGTTAATGGCAGAAGCGAATGGCCAGGGTGCTTTCAGCTGATAAGAAGGCAAGAGTAGCTCAAATAACTACTCATTACAAATGAGGTATGCATAAGAGCGTCTCTGAATACACACGTCCAACCTTGAAACAGATGGGCTACAGCAGCAGAAGACCACACCAGGTTCCACTCCTGTCAGCAAAGAACAGGAACTGAGGCTACAATTTGCTCAGGCTCACAAAAATTGGACAATAGGAGTTTGGAAAAATGTTTCCTGGTCTGATGAATCTCAATTTCTGCTGCGACATTGGGATGGTAGGGTCTGAATTTGGCATAAACAACATGAAAGCATGGATCCATCTTACCTTGTATCAGTGATTCAGGCTGCTGGTAGTGCTGTTTATAGTGTGGGGGATAGTTTGTTGGCACACTTCAGGCCCCTAACTATCAGCTGAGCATCATTTAAACATCACAGCCTACCTGAGTATTATTGCTGACCATGGCCATCCCTTTATGAGCACAGTGTATTCATCTTCTGATGGCTTCTTCCAGCAGGATAACGCCCCATGGTCCGACTCATCTAAAATTGGTTTCTTGAACATGACAATTAGTTTATAGTTCTCAAATGGCCTCCACAGTGACCAGATCTCAATCCAATAGAGCACCTTGGGGATGAGGTGAAATGAGAGGATGTTCAGCAACAAATCTGCAGCAACTGTGTGATGATATCATGTCAATATGGACCAAAATCAACCTGAATATGTGGGTCCCCTTCTTTCTGAGTTACATTTTACGCAACTCATTGATTTAGCCTCTAGTTTGGCTCCTAGCAGCTATTTTTAGCTATTCAGATGAATGAATAAACAAATTTTAAAAATTCCACTCCTTACCTGAACAAGCATATAACTCACAAAAATGCTTCTCTAAGTGAAATGCTAGCATACTTACAGTGACAGTGTATATATACAGTAGAAACCGATTCCTCTAGTGGCCATTTAAGGCTGGCTCCAAAAATGAGTAGACCCCTATAGACTTAAATGTTAAACTAACCAACAAGCTTGGTACAGAAAAAGTTTTGTTCAGTAATGGTAACTTCCCCCTTTATAACATCTGTAGAGCGGGTACTTTTGTCATAATTCACCCGTCTGGATTTTATTAAGGCTGACCGGTGGGCTGACACAAGCAGTTGTAGCTGGCAGGTGTCTTTTAGGCCTCACTTTTGCTAATTTGAGTCACTGAATTAGACCTTTTGACCGTGTTTGTGGTCGTGGTGCCTTCTGGAAGATTTCTAATGGAATCTTCTGACAAATAATGTCCCCTGCTGTGAGATACAGCCTATCATACTCACCCATCTTCCATCCACCTGGTATACATTATTCTCACTGTATGTTTTTACACTATTTTTACTGATTCCATTGGTCTGCTTCCATTACTTTTACACTTGTAAAAATCACTGTTGTATATTGTTGTTGTTGTTATGTATTACTAATTTTCTTACCTCATCCTTTTACTAATTTTATGTCTAATTATATCTAGTTGTCGAGTTTTGTTTTTTTTAATAGTGCGGCAAGCAAGTGTAATTAGAATCAAATTCCTTGTATGTGGTGACATACTTGACCAATAAAGCTGATTCTAATTTGATCAGTTTGTGCTTCAGTTTTGCTGAGTGAAATTCTAGTATTTTGTAGATATCTGTGTTTTTGCTACGCTTATTCAGTTTAAGGCTACAGCTTCCTACCCAAACTTACTACCATTAGCTGATAACTTGGGAAGGCGCCCTCTTTTTTTTAAAAAAAAAATGGTTACTTATGACTCCAAACAAAACAGACAAAGCTGATCAAAGTGCTTATACTGCTTATGTTCAGGCTTCAAAATTAAGAATCCAAAAACCAACAATAAGAACACGATCATTTTGATGTTAAGCAATGAATGTTTATCGCATTTGTTAGCATGCTAATATTTGCTACTTAAAAACAGTAAGTTAATTTACTAGTTGGTTAACTTGGTGAAAAATAATTAGAGAACTAGTCTAAAGGTATTGGGTTTACATAAATGTATAGAAAAGTTATATTTATCGAGTACTACTTTATTTATTTTAGCTCATCTGGCTGGAGGATGGATGAGCTAATGCCACAATGAGGCATCCAACTGTCCATCCACAATTCACGAAAAATTCCTACTCCTCCTAGAATATTGGTCACATTTTTGAAAAACTTGAATGCAATGAGTTTTTACCCAAACTGTGCTTAAGGGCAAACTCACACTTGTCATTTTACAGGCACGTTCCTTTTTTACAAGAATCGCTACTCCTCCTAGAGTAATGGTCAAATTTTAGTGAAACTTGCACACAATGATCACCTAATGGTTTTTCACCCAAACTGTGCTCAAGGTCAAGGTCACATTTGTTATTTTACAGCCACTTTTATATTTTATATTCACACAAGAATCACTACTCTTCAGAGCACTGGTTTGGATTGCAATGTCCTAAAATGAGTTTTTGCATAGGCCCTTCTGCCATCTGTGCATAAATATTGAACTTATGGCATAATAACGTGTTAATCTAGAACCATAGTGATAACAGGGCAGTAAACTGGTTCTCTGATACCATCAGCATAACTTCCTATTTTTATGGGTGGAAAACTTGCAGATCGATTCACAAGGTTCTTCTGCCATTGTATCTGTGTTCCTGTCATGCCGGCAGATATTTGATGGGTCTTTTCTTTTAGATAGCAGATCTACTGCTAAAAGCACTGTGACAGCTTGAAACATCACTTTGCCATGCATGCTGCATACCTCTTGTATCCTGTAAGATGGTAATGATCATGACTTTACTGGTCATGATCTTGGAAGGAATGGCTCTATTGGTTGATTTCAATGGTGACAGGAAGGCGTGATAGGGCCTTGACTTCTCAATGGATTATAATTCTCATTGGGTTATACAATACAGCCAACCAATGACAAGAAAATGTATCATTTTATTTCTGTACTGAAAACACTTTATAATAACTTTATAATTGCAACGAATCGTGAGTTGGATGAGCTTCTACGTCAATGATACTCTGGTTTTTCTCTCTCAGGAGTTGGTGCAGATCAATTCAAGTGGGCTCACATTTCCCAGGTGGCCAGTAACATGACTCCACATACGAGCGCTTAAAAATCCTTCAACTCAGGTTGAAGTTTTCTTCTGTTTAAAAATTTGCAGATTACAGCACATTAGCACTGCAGGATTGCAGGCAATATATCCAAAATATTCCACCGTCTTTCCCCATTGCATGTGGGGTTGCCTTCAAGCTCCTACTGGGGTATAATAGAAAATCAGGGTACGAAAAGTAGATGTAAACAAATCATGTTATATTTCTAATAGGGAAAAATTCCCTCAGTCAGTAAGGGGAAGCAGGTGACATTTTAGCTGTGTCCCGTGACTGCAGAAAAGGTGTCCAAAAACACAGCAACCTGCTCTGCAGCGGAGTAAATAAATTACTGGGGCACATTCCTAATGAATATGCAGCTTTAAGGCGGTGCAGGACAAACACTGGAGGACTGAACACTGTCTGTTTGTTCGCTGTGTTTGTGTTGAACGTTAGATTTCTGTTTTGGAGCCCTTTGATGTAATTATGTCTTCTCCCTTATGCCTCCCAATCTGTTTTTCATCACCATTACACTTTTCAGTAATGAGCACTCTCTTTTGAATAAAGAAAAACATCCCATTCCACACAATAGAATATTCAGTAGTGTTATGTGTCCTTGGTTGGGTTTGAGCTCCTTTGCTGGAAAGCGTGAATACACTTTACTGTGTGTGTGCGTGCTTGTGTGTGTGTGTGTGTGTGTGTGTTTGAGGACTGAACCACAGCAGGAGGTTCAGACCTGAGACGGGGCGAGTCTTGTTGTCCTCCCTGAATTATTTAGCACACGAGGGAGTATGTGAGTGAACGCTAACCCCGGCTGTCACCGGAGACCACAGCACAGAGTGCAGTGTTTATCATCAGTGAGTGTCCTTTACTGGTTTTTAAAGAAATGGTTTAGCAGCGTACAGAAATCATCACGGATCATCAGTTCAGTGCGGCTGACCAAAGGCTTATTTGGTTTCTCTGAATTCAACTAAAGAAATAAAGTATATAAAGTAAAAAAAAAAAAAACGGGAGGGGGGACAGAGGAGTACATGAAAGTGTGATCTTTCCTGGTAAAGCCTCTTAGGGCGCTGTGGATTTACACTCCTGTCAAGTGATTTGTGGTTTGGTGCATGCATGTGTGTGTGTGTGTGTGTGTGTGTGTGTTTCAAATGCCCTCACAAGGATACAGAGATGAAAAAAATCCTCTAATGTGGAAATTGTTATCCTGAAATGATTTTTTTTTCCCTTAAATGTTGTGACTTGGATTAAGTGTTACAGAATGAAGTACGGGGCGGGGGGGGG
>VUQH01029051.1:2920-18778 GCA_015106775.1 Etroplus canarensis | reverse complement strand
GATTAAACTTTTTGGACAACTCTTCAAAAGAAGCGACTCTATCATCAATATATAAATCATTCAGGGACCATATCCCAGAATTTGCCCTGCTGTCAAACGCTTTGTCCATAATTAAAAGAGATGATTTTTTGTTATTGGGGCAGCAAGCCACATCTCCATAAGATTAAAGGCTCTTTTAAACTGATTCCAAATTTTTACTGTATGGATGATGACCGGGTTCTTTGTGTAGGATGAAACAGGTTGTTTAAGTGGTAGACTGGAGCACAGTAAGGCTGTAAGAGATGATTGTTGGATTGAACCCTCTTACAGAGCCACCCAGCTGGGTTTAACAGAGGACCTATACATCCAGTATAACAATGGCCTAATATTTGCGGCCCAATAGTAGTATAGAAAATTAGGAAGTGACAAACCGCCCTGTGATCGGGGTAATTGTAAAGTTTCTATCTGAATCTGTGCTTGTTTTCTATTCCATAAAAAACTAGATATCTGGCTATTCAGATTTCAGAAGGATTTTGCCTGAACTTGCTTTAATGTCACCTTGTCCATATCTCAATGCGTTTTTCTAGGCTTCATGCTTTCCACTGCCTTTTATCAAACCATCTTAACATGTGTGCAAAATGTATCTTCCCCTCCTGTAGAAATGTTCATTTCTCGCCACATTCAAAATAAAAAAAAAAACGACATAAATATCAAATGAAGTGATTAGGAGAGGCCAGACCACCCGTCTGCCTGACCCTCCCAGAGGCCAACCTGAAGGGCCGCAGCTGCTCTGCTGCTTCTCGAGGCAGGCAGAGACGTGACAGAATAAGAGTGGAAGGCCGAGAGGAGGCAAATCAGTAAAGATCTCTGGTATTATCCAGCCAGCAGTGTGGCCACACTGCACCACAACAAAGACAGCAGGGATCACTTCGGACTTACAGCGCAGCCTGCTGCCCCCACGGTCATCTTTTAGCTGCACAGTCAAGTCTATAAATAACAACAGGCAGCATGGGCGAACCCACAGAGGGGTGGAGAGCTGTGCAGTGTGCCAGAAGATGCTTTAGTTACATGTTAGTGTGCTGAAGAGAGATATAAAGACTTTATTCATGACAGATTTGGGAAATTCTTTGGTTATAGCAGTTCAAAAAATAAAAAACTGAAGTTAAACACAACAGACACATAAAATAACAGATAAAATAAATGGAACTATATATGCAGTACTGTGCAAAAGTCTCAAGCCACCCCTCATTTCTTAGTATTTTTGGAGGAAAATTGAAAATGGGGGCGGTGATTTACTGAAATGTGCAAACAAAATGGAAATGCAGAACATCAGTCAAGACCAGTTTCTACAGTTAATGTTAAAATGTACCTTCACATGCTCCCTCGTAGTTTCCCCAAGGGGTTGTCACGGTGGATTAATCCGCATCAGTAATTTGACAGAGGTTTTACACCGGATGCCCTTCTTGACAGAAACCCTCCGTGGTGAGAGGGACTGGTATGAGCACCGCTGTTCTTCAAAAACAGCCTGAAGTCTCTTAACTAAGTTTTCGTTATTTAGCCTTCAGGAATAGTTCTTCAGGCTTCTTGAAGGACATTCCAAAGCTCTTCTTTAAGTGTTGGCTGCCCTTTTGTTGTGTTCTCGGTCAAAATGATCCCACACTGCTTCAGTAATGTTGTGGTTCATGTGTTGTGGAGGCTAATCTATGGTAGGCTTTTACTGCACTGACAGTGTGTTTGGGATCACTGTCATGCTGAAAAATGAAGCCGTTGCCATTCACATACTTTCCAGATGGTGTTACATGATGGATCAAAATCTGATGGTACTTTCCAGCGTTCAAAGCTCCATCACTGGCTGAAATGCAACCCCAACCCATGACAGAGCCTCCGCTGTGTTTTACAGATGGCTGCAGACACTCGCTGTTTGTCATGATCTTTGGTTTTGTGTGTTTTTGAGTTTCTGTGCTTCTTTTTAGTTTTGAGATTCTTAGTTTTTAATGTTCTGTTGCTGCATCCTTTGTTTATGGTTACACTTACTAGAGTAAGCCTTGCTTATGTTTAGTTATTTTGCTCTTTAGATGTTTCCCGCTGAGTTCCTGTCTTTTGTCAAGTTCTGTCCTGTGCCATGATGTTTTGTTTCCTGTTTTATTTTATGTCTTATTTCTTGTCTCTTATTATGTTCACTTTTACTTCTGCCCTTGATCGTTGCCGCCTGCACTCCTCTCCCTCCTGTTACTTGTTTGCTCATTGAATCTGTGTATTTATACTTCTGCTCTTTGTCAGGTTGTCTGCATACCTGCATGTTTAGGGTTGTTTCTGCCAGTCTGCCTGCAATGCTTTGGAGTTTTTTTAAAAAAAAATATCATGTCATGTCATGCCAAGTTCTCATCTAGTCAAGTTAGGTCATATTTATTGTAGTTCTGGTTCCACCTTGCTTCTTGTTATTGTTTCCTTGCATCCTTGGATTGAGGTCACTGAGGTGGTTAATTAACTTCTTGGTGGTAGAACCCCTGGGGTGGATGACATCTGCCCTAAGTATGTCAAGGTTCTGGATGTTGTAGGGCTGTCATGGTTGACATGCCTCTGCAAAATCACGTGGAAGTTGAGGACAGTGCCTCTGGATTTTCAGACTGGGGTGGTGCTTCCCCTTTTCGAGTAAGGGAACTGGGGGATGTGCTCCAACTTCAGGAGGATCAGGACTGGGAGAGAGCATTCAAACGCATTCCTCAAGGTGTCCTGTGGCGTGTGCTGCTGGAGTATGGGGTGTTGGGCTCATTGTTGCGGTTTATACGGTCCTATATGACTCTGTCGGGGCTGCCCTTTGTCACTGATTCCATCCAGGAATTTCATGGACAGAATTTCTAGACACGGCCAAAGGGTAGGTGGGTGTCGGGTTTGGGGCAGACTGCAGGAGAGTGTAAAGAGTCCGGGATGAGAATCAGCCCCTCCAAGTCTGAGGCATGCTTCTCAGCCACTTCTCATCCTTTCTGCTTCAGAAGCAAGTTGCTGCCCAGAGTGGGGGACTTTAAGTATTTCAAAGTCTTGTTCACAGGTGAAAGAAGGGGAGAGCAGGAGACTGACAGATTGGTGCGGGGTCTACAGTGATGCGGATGCTGTACTGGCCTGGTAAAGTGAGAGCTGAGCATGAAAGCAAAGCTGTCAATTAACTGGTCGATCTGCGTTCCTAACCTCGCCTATGTTCATTGAATGAAACACGATCAGGAATACAAGCGGCGGAAATGAGTTTCCACGAATGGGTGTCTGGCCTGAAGTTTAGAGACTGGGTGATTACATTTCTCAGCTGGCTTGGGGATGCTTCTGTGTTCCCCTGGAAGAGCCGGGAGGTCTGGGTATATCTGCTTAGACTGCTGCCCCCACAACCCAAACCCGGATAAGCAGCAACAGCAGAAAATGCATGGCTGGATGGATGCATGAATGTTTCGCCCAAGGCATATTCAAGCATCAGAAGTCAGGAATTCACTAGTATCTTGCCTAAAATCAGCTGGGATAACCCTGAAAAAAGAATGAATGATTCACGGCTCATCCACAATACTGTAATAATCAATGAGGCACCAATATTATGAGTAGTAAAGCTTTAGTTTTTTAAGGCTTCTACCAGACAGCTTGGTTAATCTATGATAAAAGTAGATTGTAGAATTAATCACTGTTATGCCTGTATAAGTTAAATACTTGTTCTGATTAACAAAAACGTCAAAACAGTGAAAATCAAATCAGTATTCAATGTAAAGCGATTTCTATTAGATTTCTTGTGAGTCACAAACTTTGCATATGATGGAACACTCTTTTGTGCTGATTAAAAACAGAAACTAAATGATACAATAAGCAAAAAGTCAAATGATACTGACAGTAAATTGGTTTATTCTCGTTAAAACAACACCAACGGTGATAAAGTGGTTTTATGGCACTTGCTGCCACGCTGGATTCTCCTTTGACAATCCCAATGTACAAAGTACCAAGAAACATCACAGCATCCCCTAACCATATAAAGTAAGATTACAACAAGGGCAGAGCATGAACATAAAACAGACTGAAGAAAAGATCACTGAAATAGAAGGTCAGGGCTTTAAAATAAAACAACTGTTTCATCTTGATTGGGCACAATTGAATGACAACGTTGAGGAAAGAAGGCCAAATGTTTATTTATTTATTTATTTGTATTAGTGTGTCTTTGACATATGATTCATTCAGAGCAGCTTCTGACAGAGCTTAAATGCCATGGCATGCACTAATGATCACGCCAACCCAAAATGTCCTGTTTTGTAAGCCACAAATAATCCAAGAAAAAAATATTTCATAGCAAATTCTTTTCTGCGTCTGTAGTTTTCGGTGCAACTTGAGTTGTAATTCCTGAAATGAAAACTTAATTCCTAATACAAGACATAGATTGAGCTGCATGACTCACATTTTGGGAAAGGGTTAGTGTACAAAAGTCAACATGTGAAAGGAAAGCAGACTAGAGTTTTTTCTTAAATATTTTCCTGAAATTTAACCACAAGAGTTCAGTTTTGATCTTTGAAAAGCAGACAGCGATACTGTTGAAAAGTTGAGCTTAGATTATACTGCTGTGTATATATATATATATATATATATATATATATATATATATATATACACACACACACACACACACACACTTTTATCTTTTTCAAATGTCAGTTAAATCAGTGAAAACTGACATCATGCATGTAAACAAATCAGCTCTGGATGTGGACTGGTATGCGGTCAGCGGTAATAGCTTTTTAGTTAGGCTGAAGCTGTCTACTTTGATTTATGTTCTGACTTTCACCATTTGAACAGGACGCCGGTTCAGGCAGTTTCTGCTGTGACAGCTCATTCCCTTTTCTAGGGTGTCATTTAAAGCTGTTTTTATTTTTGCACGAGATGACCTTGTGCATAAATTAAAAACTGTGCTAGAAACATTTGATTATGGAATTCAAGCAGGGTCTGTGTTTTACCCCAAACCGTACTTAAATGGAACCGTGTACGCTGCAGTGCCTAAACCTAACCAGGTAGTTTAGTGTCTAAACCACACCAAGCAGTTTCACTGCCTAAACATAACCAAGTAGTTTCAGGCTTCTAACCCTAACCAGTAAGTAAAAGCAAAAGTAAGAAAGTGAAACACAAAATGAATTGAAGTAAAAAAACATGAACCAAAATGCAAAAACACAAACGACAACCTCCTGGCTGAAAAACATCGATAACTTGCCTCCACCACCCCTTCACCCTGCTTAGTCTCTAAAGGAGGACCATCGTCTTGGTCTGGTACGTCAAGGCACTGACACCAATGGCCACTGTGTGTGTGCCATGGAGACTCAGGTGGCATTTAATAAAATGCCATTATACAATTCCCCGAGAAGAGAACGCATTGGTTTTGACCAGACTAAGCCAGATAACATCCAAGTGCACCTCGTTTCATTCTCCTTTTTGACTCTCCATCCAGGCTGACGTCTAATTTTTCATTTTTGTTATTGTGTGCGACAGGACTGATCCCCGTGTGTGCCTGGTAGGACGGTCACCTGTTGTGCCATTTTAATGCAGATCAAGGTGCACAGAAACAGCACACTAAATAAGACTTGACTGCACCGCCTCCTTGAGAACCGAGAAACAGAAACCAGGTTTACCTCATTGTCATTTAATATTCTTTTAAATCACGCATGAGCCATTGGCACACATGAAGACAGTTTTTTAGTCACGCTGGAATATTGAGGTTGCTCTTTCCTACATGTAACACACAGCAGCAGGCCGGGGAGAACATGTAAAAGGGACAACACATCTGTGGTTTCTTTTCTTGCACTGGCGAGCTCACACAGACTTTGTCCTAGGGAGCTGGCAGGTTAAAGAGTATTTAATGTTCAGGTGGAAAGTTTTAGTAAGGTGGATGCCTCAGAAAAGCTTTTGTATTCCACTGAAGGGGTGGCCACAGCAGATTAATCCACATTTGTAATTTGACAGAGGTTTTACACTGGATGCCCTTCCTGACACAACCCTCCATGGTGAGAGGGGCTTGTGTCCCCACCTGGAGTCAAACCAGGGAGCTTTCACTAGAACAAAAAAATAGTTGGTAGTGATGAGCGTAGTTTATACTTGCAGATTAATAAGGTCTTGTGACACAGTGATAGTGGCCATAAATAAATGCATATGTTAAAATTAAACATATACATGTTCTTAAATGATTGCATGGCAAAATGTCAAAAGACCAGGCTGGATAATAGATGTGTATTGGTAACTTTAGCCTGAGAATCAAGAGGTGACGGCAGACACTTTGCTTACATGCTGAAGCATTCTTTTTCACTGTCATTGTTTTTGTCATAACCTTTCTGTAAAATAAATAAATAAAAACATTTAATGCATATTTCGAGACCCACGTGGACTATCCATTACTGAAATGCAGCGCAAATCAAATTAATTTCAATTTCAATTTTATTTACATAGCGCCAGTTCACAACAAAAGTCACCTCAAGGCGCTTTACACTGTAAGGTAAAGTATTAGCGAGAAAACCCCAACAATCTGATGATCCCCTATGAGCAAGCACTCGGGGACTGTGGGAAAGAAAAACTCCCTTTTAACAGGAAGAGACCTCAGGCAGAACCAGGCTCAGGGAGGGGCGGCCATCTGCATTAATGGTCAGGTGCTTGCTGGACTTTTATAAAACAGAGTTTGTACCATTAAATAACCTCTGTTCAAAAGTACAGGGACAACTAGTGTCATGTATCGGGCCACAAGAATCTTGACCACTCCAGTCATGCAGGTATCTGTTTATCAAACCACTCACAATCCAAGGTTAGGAGAGGTTGAGTGAGTCAGGGTTAACAGTATCACCATTAGAAAACTCACGAGATTTGTGTGAATGGTTGCTTGTCTCTCTGTGTTGGCTCTGCCTGACTGGCAACCTGTCCAAGGTGTACTCCACCCTATGCCCTTTAACAGCTAGTATAGGCTCCAGCACCGCCCGTGACCCTGAATTGGATAAGTGGAAGAAGACGAATGAATGACCATCTTGCAGTTAATGTATTGGTGGCGAGAACTTCAAGAGCTTCTGCTATCTTTTAAAGATCAGAACTTTTCCACACAGGCATTCGCACCTCTAAGGGGGATGCAGACATCCTGATGTGACGTCCAAAAAGCCAACTTTATGCAGCTCTACATGGATGATGCAGTAAATAGGTCGAATGCTGATTGGTTGAAAAGTAAGCTGGGACAGGAGCGATAGCGGAGATTCCAACACGGAGGAAGACTCCGAAAAAAATGCCAAAGATTAAATAAAATAATAACACTATGAAAAACCTGGACGGTGGTTGCAGTGGACACTTTAAATTGTTTTTAAAACAAGTGAGCGTAGCCCACAAACTAGTTATTTGTAGCACTGCCCCCTGGTGGCTGTAAACAGCTACAGCATGTAGATGATGGTGTTTCAAGCTGTAAGAAAGCTCCCTGAAGGACCAGCGCCGTACTGTAAAATAGCCATCAGTCATGACTGGTGATGACCCCAACCCTTGCACTGAACGCTAACCCCAACCAACACTAGGTCTTTGAGACAAGAAAAAGGTACTTTTTATTGGAAAAATGAAAATCATTTTAGATGCGTGCCAGTCAGAATGATTACTTTTTTGCCCCTGTTTACCAAAACTCAAAACAATTTTTTTAAAAGGCTAAAATTACATATTTGGATAGCTCAGGGGGTAGGATACATCACCACTGATGACTGAGACCTCAGAGGTTAAGCTATGGTCAGATCCTAAACCTAACAAATCAGTTTTAATGTGTAATGCCAATCAAACTGTACCTGTAAACTGAAAAAACAAACAAAAAACTTGCCTACTTGAACCCCAGATTCATAGGTGAGGCTCTAAATTGCTCTGCCACCTCCAAATGTTGACTTTCTCTGTCCTCGTGCAACATCAGCACTGGAGTATTTGTGCATCCACCACTGCAAAGCTCTATATTGTCTTTCCATTGGCATTTTTACCATGGTGCAGTCACGTATTTAAAAACGCTGCACGATACCACCATGTAATGTAGTGTCACGAGGTCTCAGTCATTTCACAGAGCTCCATTTGGCTCTCTGGTTTTGTTAGGGGGTACACACCAGTGCTGCTGGACAGAATTTGCCTGACGTCTCCAGACGTGCTTTTCATAGCACATGCTGAATTGTGAAAATCAAGTTTAAAACTGTACTTTAAAATGGAATAAAACAATAATGACATGTCGGTCATTCTTGCATTCTTTCCACCTTTGCATTCAGTTGTGCCTTCCAAAATGAAAATTTCTTTCAAAGTGACCATGTCAAGTTGAGATGTATTTAAAGCAATAATCTCTGTCCACAGAAGGGGTAGCCACACATTATGTGATGTTTGTCCTTGACGAATGTCTGGGCTGGGTCAGTCCTCTCCAAGAGAAGGCTCAGCTGGTAGGGCTGGATAGTGCAGCAGACTGCCCGCTTGACTGAACGGAGTCTGACCCCTGCTGAGCGTGTAGAGGAATCCTCGTCTTTTGCCGGCCTGAGATAGATGCAGCATGCAGGGCCTTTCCTGGTGATGGATAACCAAACAGAACCCAGTCGACTAAGCAGAACTGATGACCCCTTTGATAAACAAAGAAGAGCTGTAATGTTGTGAAGTATGACTGGATGAAACAGCTGGTTTCAGCTGTCTGTAAGAGTGGACTGCAGGATGACACACCGGGTGAAGGGACAGTTAAACACTTCCACAGCTCATGAATAGGTTGTGTAATGTATGGGGCAACAAAATGCTTCAAAGTGTGTATTTACCCTGTTTCCACAGAAACATCTCATGTACATACATATTTTATTTTTATACTTCCTGGGATCAGACCTTGTCATATAGAAAGAGAAGTTGAAAATTGGCCTGAAAAAGATTTCAAAATTACACTTTGTCTGTAGAAAAGCTTCTCCTTTGTTCTTTTTTGTTCTTATGTCACAAGTAGCACCTGCGTGCTTTTACATATGCACTTTATTACTTTAATTTTAAAGCTGAAAAGTGTTTTTTTCCACTCAATAAAAATATTTTTTTTCCAAAAAATTCTCCTACTGCAATGCTATGTTATGGGACGGTAATAGTGTGTGTTGTGAATGATTTTATCCCAGAGTTTGGTAAAGCGGATCGTCCTACTTCCTCTCAGGGTGGGTTTCTTTTCCAACAGTTTGCCTTTGTGAGATAATTCCATGTCAGTCCTATTTTACAAACTTCTGCCTCTGGAGCCCAAATTAAAAGGATTTAACCTGAAGAGCTTAGGAGAGAAGAGGAGGAGGAGCAGAGAGGGAGGCGGGGAGCTGGAAGAGGAGGAGGTGACGTTTGGTTCTCAGTGGAACCGTTGGACTCTATATCTTGGATCCTTAGTGTCTCGGATTTCAATCTGGTGAAGAAGCAGAGAGGACAGAGACAGTGTTAGGACAGCAGCATCTTGGCTGAGAAGCAAAAAAACTGACGTACGGTGAGGAAGAAACATGCCTTGACACGGGTGAGAGAGAAAGAAGGGATGACACAGGAGGGATGGGCCAGCACTCATTCATGCCCCGCATGCTTTACGCTGCGCTGTATGCTTGGGTGTCGGTTCTGTTACACTGAGCATCAAGCAAGAAGTTGTTGAGTCCTCCCTCAGAAACTCTTGAGCAGAAGCACTTAATTTTGTTGTGCACACATACATACCTGATATCAGTTTAGGCTGGAAGTAAAGCCAGGCACCAGGTGACGGAGCAGTCTGAGCCTCAAGGCTGAAAATAACCCAACTTTGTGATATTTTCTTAAGGACATCAAGACAATGTCCCCCAGTTTGACCTAATAAAATCTGATGTGTATTTCTGAAGATACATTTGGTTTCTAAAATATCCTGGATCCAGATCAAACATGAAAGACAGACAAGATTTAGACACTGTGATATCATCATCATGCACTTTGAAGCCTCAAAATTAGTGTTTTGGATGCTGTTGGTTTTTTGGAGCCTGAAGCATGTTTAGCAAGCTGTATTCTTAAACTGTTCAGGTTTAATACACAGACACATAGAACATTGAGGTTCATGCACAGCTCTCTTGAGGTCCCACCACAGCATTTCAATCAGGTTGAGGTCTGGACTTTGACTGGGCCATTGCAACACACTGATTCTTTTTTTTTTCAGCCATTCTGCTAGAGATTTGTTGTTGCTTTTGAGATCAATGTCCTGTTGCATTGCTCAATTTCAGACAAGCTTTAGCTGTTGCTCACATTTGGCTCTGGAATACTTTGGTATACAGAGGATTTCATGGTCCACTCAATGACTGCAAGGTGCCCAGTAGATCCCTCCATCACTGTGCTGGAAAGCTGGTATGAAGTGTTTGTGTTGATACGTTGTGTTTGATTTTTACCAAACATGGCACTATACATTATGACCAAACATCTGCACTTTGACCTTGTCTGTCCACAGGACATTGTTCAAGAAGTCTTGTGGTTTGTTTCTTTCTCTTGTTGACTCTTTCAGCCAAGTCATACTTGTTCAGTCTTTATCTAATTTTCCTGTCATGAACTTTAACATTTACATACTAACTGAGGCCTGTAGAGTCTGAGATGTAGCTCTTGGGTTTTTGGCAGTTTCTCTGAGCATCGCACAGTTAGACCTTGGGGTGAATTTGCTGGAACGTCCACCTGAATGCTTCAGATTAGTTAATTAATGCTTAATAACTGAGACCCAGGAATTGTCAGTCGGTGCCTTACAAGTCCTATTATTTGTTATTTAATTCAATAAAAAATACAACAAAAAGCATCAACAACACAAACATGGTAGTAGGGACATCACCAGGACCGATAGTTATGGCACTTTTCAATAGCAAAATTCTGAAAACATGATAATAGGGGCAACTCATGGCTACAAATGCTCTAATCTAGCCTTACACGCTAAAGAAGAAGAATGCCTACAAACACAGGGAAAACCACAAATGGCACAGCAAAGGCTGCATGTGGAAGATGGAGACTAAAGCAGCTGCCAGGATAGCTCCGCCCGGCTCCTTAATGAGAAAGGCAGTCAGCTACTGGAAGTACTTCGCTTTTGAGGCAGATGACCAAGCAGCTACGGATGATTCACAAAAGCTGGTAAGCAAACAACGCTATCGTGCTTTTCAGATCAAGGGAGGAAACACTTTCACATCTGCAAACCCTAAAAGACACCGGCATCCAGCTTTGTTAGTTCATGTTAACAACATCCAAAATATGATCCTTCTTATGCTGTCCTTTAATGCTGCTGTGAAATCAGCTCCACAGACTGAGCTGTTATATGAATGCTTAAGTTAACATGATGCACCTAATGTTATACCTCGTAGTAACAACGCTGGTAAAAAAATTTTGTTATAATAAATTGTTTGAGATGAGGAATTTAAAATTGCCAGTTAACCTAGCCCCTTTGCATGGTGGGAGAAAGCTGGAGCACCCAGAGAGAACCCACACAAGCACAAGGGGGGGCATGCAGGCTCCATATGGGGGGGGTGCCTAGGGTGGCAGGCTGCTGGATTTAAGCCTGGACCCTCTGACTGTGAGGCGACAGTGCTAACCGTTGCATCGCCTTGCTGCCTGTTAAACTTTCAGTTAAGACAAAACTATTTATTTATTTACTCACTTACTTGTTTACCAGGCTGTAAAGACGTTTTTGATGCTGTAAAGGTCATACTGGAGTCTTTGAGAATCTTCTAAACCTACTGACTTGTTTTTGGCTTCGTGGCAGAGGAACATATTTAGCCTGGTCTCACAGCAAAACACGTCTGCAGCATCAATGCTCTTCAGGCATTCGGGGACACGTCAACAAGAAAACAGACTGTTTTAATCCAAACTGTAATCTTTCTCCAAAATGGAACTGGCTAATTTTCTTGCCTAAACACATCTAAGTAGTTTTTAAAATGATAATAATGTGAAGGGACTTTCAGTTGCTCCCTTTTTCCACCCCCTAAGCGGCTGGAGGAACCCACATACGCTATTTGGCACAGATGCCCTTCCTGACATTTATCCAGGCTTGCGATCGGCACTAGGAGTTCACCGGCTTGTGTCTCCTCCCATCTGTGAACCTGGGCCCCTTGTGCATGTGAGGCAGCGGTGGAAACCGGATCAGAATCAGAATACTTTATTAATCCCGGGGGGAAATTAAGTGAAAAATCTGTGTAAAAGGCAAATTTGGGTCTCTGGTGTGAACAAAGTAATGATTCAATCCACCACCAACCTCCAAATTCAGACTTTTTTGCCCCTTTAAAAGCGGAAAATATGAATCTTGTGTTTGGTGGCAGTGGCTCAGTCTGTTGGTGACTGGTTGGGAACCAGAAGGCCCTGGTTCAAAACTTGCCTGTGGAGGTGAAAAACTGAAGATCAGAGGCCAGTTCAAGACCCACCTCAGAGAGGTGTTGACTTAACCCCCCAAGCACTGCTGAGATGCCCTTGAGCAAGGCACTGAGCCCCTGTGGTGCTCCTGCAATGGCTGCCTTGTTGCTTGTCACCTTCCTCTCATCAATTGCATGCCTTAATTCTGTTTGTGTGAGCACATGATCGTCACTAGTGTGGAGAAAGCTTTTTGTGTCATTTCCCCATTAGGGGATAAAATATCTCTTCTTCAAGGACACAAAATGTGTGCGTGGGGCCAGACAGAGGACAAAAATTGTACTGTGGGACATAAAAATAGAGCTGGGAAATTTGTGTTCAGGAGTATGAAAAGAGTGGAAAATGTTTGTCCAGAAATAGGTTGGAGGGTGCAACAGTTGGGTGAACTGCTGTGAGATGGTGCTGAAGCACAATGGAATCGTGCGAGGCTCTCGGGCACTCGGCGCGGCTTTCAGCTTTTTCTCATTTTTATATTTTCCCGCTGAGTCGACACGCGTTCAGCCGCGACCGGTTCTTGTACCTTCTTTAATTTTGTTTAGGGTAGTGACCGCTTTAAATCCGAACTAGTGACGTTAAAATTCAAATTAGGGTTGGAGAGTCGTTTGTGCACTCGTCGTGCTTCTTCTCTCTGTGCCATGTGACCCCAAGTGAATGTAAGGGTGGCGGCAGGAGGGCTTTGACATATGAGTCAGCGCTAGCTGGCGAGATGTGGAAAATGAAAAGGACCACAACCAAACACACAAAAACATTGCAATGCAACAGGCTTGAAAGGTCACACCTTAATGCATTTCTTCACAGACTGCCTTTAAACGGCCTTCATTCTGTCTTTCAGTGCAGTATTGCCCTTTAAATCTCTTGCTGGCATGTGTTTATTTGAAATGTATAAGCTTTCTTAATTCTACCATTAGCTCTCATCTACACTTTCAAGTATTTATAGATTTATTCGTGTTTATTGATAACTCAATACAGAGCAATCTTACCGTAAACTTCCTTATGCAAATTGGAGCAACTTACTGACCTGTTAATCCCGGGGTTAGAACAAGGACCATTTAACTCAGCAACTCAATTAAGCAACCAGCAATCTGATTTGGAGCATTTATTATTTAGCCAGTCACAGCTGGCCCTGGATGAACCTTGTGTTTGTGACTGTGAGCTGGATGGAGGGGATGGGGGTTGGGTTAGAATGGTGTTGATGATGGCTGCCTGTGGAGAAGGATATTAATAGCTGCAGCTCTTACTGATGACTCATTCTCCATGCAAGCCAGCTTAATGAAAATTACATTTACCAAAAGTGGGCTGGGTGTTGCGAGGTGCGGAGGTTGTGGTATATTGCTTTATCTGTTCTAAGGAGCCCCGTCTCCAAGAAATGACTTCCCCGCACAACTGAAGTGTAGTCGCAGTTACGTATTGAGGGAAAATTTCTCCCAGTCTGTGTTTCTTGACAATTCTTGACAACAACACATGCAGTTAGGTTCATACGTTTTGGGACTGTGACACATTTTTTTGTAATCTTGACTCAGACGCCACCACCGTGGATTTTAAATCAAACAGTCGAAATAGTAAATGGACTGGTACTTAAATGGTGCTTTTCTACTCTGAGCACTTTTTACCACGAGCATCATACACACACAATGCTTTATTCTGTGCCTTTATGCACATTTAACTATCAGATGCACATTCATGCTTCAACAGATGCACCAGGAGCAGCTTGGGGTTCACTGTCTTTCCCAAGGATGCTTCTGCATGTTGACTGGAAAAGCCAGGGACGGAGCCAACAAACTCGTGGTCGGGGGACGACTGACTGGTGCTACATCCTGATCCACAGCCGCCCCGGGCTTATAGCACCTGGGACCCAAATACTAACCAGGCCAAACCCTGCTTAGCTTCAGAGCTCAAACAAGACCCAAAATGTGGCTGAAGTGCAGATTTTTATCTTTAATTCAAGGAGTTTGACAAAAGAACTGTTTTGGAATTGCAGCCGTTTTTTTAAACACTTACCCATTTTCAGAGGCTCACAAGTAATGGGACAAACTAACACAATTTTAAGTGTGAGGATTACCCTTCACCCTCTGAAGTTGCCGGACGAGCCGACGAGTCCACATCACATGACCCAGCTCTTGCTTTTGTGCTTGGGGGTTGCAGCCCCCGCCCACGTGTCGGTCGTGTGATTTGGGCGAGGTTCAGCTCCCACCCGCTGCGTCCAAATCACGTGACCAACGTGTGGTCACGTGACGTGGACTCACCGGATTTAAGTAAAATTCAACATGGATCCGTTGTCATTGGCAGTAAGTTATAAAACAGTGGGGTGCTGGCCGTGCATTTTCTGGCTTCTGAAGTGGGGCATGCCAAAAAAGTTCGAGAAGTTAATGCAATTCTTTTGTCAAGCCTCTTGAATTAAAGATGAAAATCTGCACTTCAACCACATTTCGAGTGTTTCATTTAAATCCAGTGAGGCGGGGTGCTGAGACAGAATTACAAAACAAGTGTGCCATTGTCCCAAAACTTAAGGACCGAACTGTATGTGCTTCACAGGGTTCGGAGTACAGGTTCAGTTCTTGGTAAATTAGATCTAGCCAAGATCCTCTGAAGTTTGCATTTTATTTTATAGCTCTACATATTTCTTGTTGGATATTTCTGTGAGCTGCAGCCTGGTCTGTCTGGTTTTAAGGCTTCCCGGGGATCTGCATCTGGAGCTGAATCCTGCGAGGCTTCTGCTCATGAAGTGCTGTCGCTCATAGACAAGGAAACGTGTTCAGCTCCCTCCTTTAGAGGATTTTGTACTTTCTCCGCAGTACAAAGCGCTTTTTTTTCCTTACATGGGTTTCCACTCATCCATACACGTATGCTTCTTGATCCACCAGCTTGTTGCCATTTTCCAGTTTTCCTGTAAGCACCTGCTTTCTTTCTGTTGACACTTTTAAACCGATGATCTTTGACATGTCTTGTAGCTTTTTTTTTTGTTGTATTGCCTTATTTGGTCCCTTTTTCGTCTTTAAAAACATATTTAAATGAATATGTAGAATCTGTGCACAAAGTACAAGCTTTTGGGGTCTTCTGAGCACTCAAATCAACTCAATATATTTCCTAAACTTGAAAACATCTTCCCTTTTCATCGGAATGAATCTTGTGTGAAGTTACGTCAACCAGTATTAATCACTCTATCAGTGGCATGGAGCTAATCAAACACAATAATAACAAAAGGAGAAGAAAAGGGAGTTGGCAGTGCATTGTTGTTCACAACAGTGAGGACAGGAGGGCCATCAAGTGCTCAGACATGACTGATTTCATTAAACACATGCGAGGATCACATGCTGCAGGGCTGGATCAACTCAACAAAAGCTGTAGTCTTACTCCGTCCATTCGCAGAGACGGACCAAGATGGAGCTAAAGGAAGGAAGCAGTTTTAACATAAGACGGCTGTAGTTTAAAGAACTTCCTTTATTACAAGCATCTCAGAGCCTCACATTCACGCCAGCCTGCAGGTGGTTTAGCAGGAGATTCCCCTCACACGTCCAC